>JAUYWG010006739.1:0-32194 GCA_034779775.1 Enteromius afrohamiltoni
TTTTCCTGTACTTTTTCCTGTAGTTTGGGTCAAATGAATGCAGGCTTGGTTAGCAGAAGAATGAAATCACTAAGATCACTGATTTTCGGCAACAGCTGTATGCGCGTTCGCAAGAGAGTCATGCTCCGGCTTCTTTATTATTATTTTTTTATTATTATGGGGCAAAATCTCAATACAATTCAATTACAATAAATACAAAATAATTTCAAATGCTAGGGGGAGATTGCTTCACTTCATTTTAAAATGCTATAAAACATGGATTTTTTCCTGAAACTTTGGATATATGGATATGAAATTCGGCCATTAATAAAAAAAAGTGTTTATCTGTAGAATTTTCTGATTTTCTGACATGAATGGTCAGTTCTTTTACAGGACGTCCCATATGCACACCTTATATTATATAATTTTAATGCAGTGTTTTCAAGAAATGGGACATAATTAGACAGCAGATTCTACACAGGAGGTAAGTGAGAATAACAAGTTGTTTATTTTGCACAGCAGAGTATTAACAGAGGAGATTGTTCTTGATAGTCCACTTTATAGAAACAAGCCCAGACACTGACTGAGGAGTGGTGTGTGGTTATATAGGGCTAGTGATTGGGGTGGTAATGATGAGGTGCAGGTGATGCTGATTAGAATTCAAGGTAGAGTGAGTGGTGTTATTGGCTGGGAGTAGAGCCTGGCAGACCTGTAACAGCATCCTCATTATTTGCTGCATCAGAAATCGCTTACTTCCCTATAGTATGCGAAAAAACAGTATGCGAGGCGAGTAGTACGTCCGAATTCATAGTATTAGAAATTTAGTAGGCGAGAAGTATCCTGATGACCTACTGCTTCTGCCCGAATTCTGTAGTATGCATACCATGGACACTTTCCTATCCCCCGCTTTATGGCAGAGGGCTATGGATCAGGAGCTTCAAGGCTGCGCACCGGCAATGCTACCTTTGTGACACCATCGTTACAGGTGAAAATGACAGTATCCATTTGGAGAACTTGACACGTGTGTTAAAGAGACTGGAAGATTACGGGTTACGTGCAAGATGTAAGAAATGTGAGTTCTTTAAGAGCAGCATCACATACTGTCGACATCAAATCGACACCAATGGCCTACATAATTGTCTTGACAAGTTGAGAGCCATTGCTGAGGCTCCACCACCAAAAGACGTCTCACAGTTAAGGTTGTTCTTGGGATTTGTCAATTATTACAACAGATTTTTGCCAAATCTAGCCACTGTTCTCTATCCTCTTAATGCCCTGTTGTAAGCAGGAAAAAAAATGGATGTGGATCAAGCAGTGTGCAGAAGCTTTTCAGGAAGCCAAGAAACTGGTGATGTCACAGTTTTGACTCATTTTGACCCCCAGAAGCCAATGAAATTGGCATGCGACGCCTCACCGCATTAGGGTGGTGTTGTCCCATGTGATAGGTGATGGGACTGAACGGCCTATAGCTTTCACTCTCTCAGCTCTGCAGAGAAAAACTATGTGCAGGGGGGTTAAACGATTTAATCAATCTGTATGGGAATGAATTTACCTTGGTCACTGACCATCAGCCTCTGGTATCCATATTCAATCCGCAGAAGAGAGTGCCGCTGACAGCTGCAGCACGGATGCAGAGATGGGCTTTGTTCCTAGGAGGACACAGATACCAGATTGAATTTAAAAGAATGAATAGACATTCAAATGCTGATGGACTCTCACGCCTGCCATTAGACCTTACCAGCACAGTGAAAGAAAGCATTCTTTTGGATGTTTTTACTCTTGGACAGCTGGAGGGCTCTCCTGTTACAGCTGAAATGAATGGAATACAGAAGCAAAGAGCGGTTTGCACAGTACTATCAGCGCCATGACCAACTGACTCTGGATGGTGGATGCATCATGTGGGGTTTAAGAGTCTTGGAGGAGCTTCATGTCGGACATTTAGGAGAAGTAAAGATGAAGTCACTTGCCAGATGCTTTGTATGGTGGCCAGGAATAGATCAGCAGATCGAGCAGCTTGCCATGCATTGCTCAGGATGTCAGCATGTTCAAAAGATGCAAAAGTCAGCCCCATTGCACCCTTGGGAATGGCCTGCGCTGCCATGGCAAAAGATACGTGTTGATTTTGCGGGCCCCTTCATGGGCACTACGTTTCTTGTTGTTGTTGATGCATGTACAAAGTGGCCTGTTCAGCAAGTGTTCAGCATGGTCTGTACTCCTCACCTGGCCTAAACCAAGTAAGTTTATCTTGGACACTTCACTTCAGATCACAGGAAATGGTTCCAGTAATCCATGTCCTTAGTCTGCTTGTCTTCAGCAAGCTGTTTGCAGACTTTCTTGTCCGTGACGACAGCCATGCAGACAAATCAGATGCAGTGTGTGGTGTATGGTCTGACCCCCGCCCCTTCAACCTCTGCAGCAATGTTGGCAGCACTCATACATCTATTTTCCAAACCTCAAAACTCAAATTTAACACACCTGCTCCCCATTCACATCTGAAACCTTTTAACACTAACAAGTCACATGATACCTGGCAGAGAAAATGGCTAAAAGAGCCCAACTTGGACATTTTCACTTAAAGGTGTACTCACATTTTGTTTAAATGTTTGGCATAGTGCTGTTTATCTTTCTTTTCCCTGAACTGTAAATGTACTCTGAACAAAATTCAAATATGATACTTTTCTCTCATAAACAGTCAATTTAAGAAATGATTAAATAATGAATAAAAAATAGATATGGAGCACAATAACAAACTTGTCCTGTTTCCTCTGTTAATGAGGATACTTCACCCCTTATACTCTACCTGGACATGATTTTAGATCCCTTATTTATATATGATATGAGTTTGTGTCACTTCTGTTCCATTGTTCCATTGTAACTCTCACTGGTTCACAAATTTATCATAATTTTAAAAAAAGTTATTGCAGCAGTTATAAACGTAACAAACTACACTAAAATCATTTATTATATGCACATTAAATATAATTATATATCATACAATAAAATAATTAATCTCGTTGTAGGGACAGTTAATAAAGAGTGAGAGTCTGAGGAAATATTTACATCTTAGTTGTGGTCAGAAGAGGGCAGCAGTACGTTAGATTGCAACGTCACATGAGAGATCAACTTAACATAAACATACTTCCAATAGAATGCAGGAATAATATAGTTAATGTAGTTGAGTTGAAATCTTCATATGAGCAGATTTCTCTCTCTCATTCTCGCTCTTTCTTTCTTTCTCTCCAAAGTTTTCTCTCTCTCTCTGTCTCCTGCTTTCCCTCTTTTCCTTCCTCTCTTGGCCACTCCTACTTTTAGTTAAGTGAAAGTGAAACTTATCACTACTTCCTTCAAAGTCTGGGTGTGGGATTCAACAGTTTGAGGTTTCTACAGGTTATAGGCTACTGTCTGTGATTTATTATTTGTGCAGTACAATGGCAGTATCTAGCGTTTCTTTGGCTCAGGATGAGTTCAATTGTTCAATCTGTCTGGATCTACTGCAGGATCCTGTGACCCTTACCTGTGGACACAGTTACTGCATGAGCTGTATTACAGACTGCTGGGATCAGGATTATCGTAAAGGAGTCTACAGCTGCCCTCAGTGCAGACAGACCTTTACTCCAAGACCTGTTTTAGGTAAAAACACCATCCTGGCTGAAGTGGTGGAGAAACTCAAGAAGACAAAACTACAAGCTGCTGGTCCTGATCAGTGTTACTCTGGTTCTGGAGATGTAGAGTTTGACGTATGTACTGAGGACAAAAACAAAGCCAGGAAAAGGGAGGAGTTTCTACAATGCAAGTAATCATTGCAACATACACACACAAGTGAAAGCATTTTACCATCTGGTGTCAGTAATCAAATTTAGTCACAGCTGATGTGTTTTATTTCTTTCAGATTTCCGTCAGTTCACGCTGGATGAAAACACATTGCATAAATTCCTCTGTTTGTCCGAGGAGAACAGAATGATTACTGAAACCAACACAGACCAGTCACATCCCGATCATCCAGACAGATTTGATAGTTTGGCTCAGGTGTTGTGTAGAGAGAGTGTGTGTGGACGCTGTTACTGGGAGGTGGAGTGGAGTGGGAGAGGAGTGTGTATATCAGTGTCATATAAGAGCATCTGCAGGAAGGGACGGGGTGATGAATGTGCATTTGGATATAATGATCAGTCCTGGAGTTTATATTGCTTTCCTTCCAGTTACTGCAAATACTCATTCTGTCACAATTGCACAGAGACTGAGCTTCCTGATGTCTCCAACTCACATAGAATAGGAGTGTTTGTGGATCACAGTGCAGGAACTCTGTCCTTCTACAGCGTCTCTGACACAAAGGCTCTCATTCACAGAGTCCAGACCACATTCACTCAGCCCCTCTATCCTGGATTTAGAGTTTATGGATCAGTGAAACTATGTGATATCACAAAATAGATGAAACAAAGTCATATAGTGCAGCATGTGATATTATTAATCTAATATTATTAAGCTAATAATGGTTGTAATGGTTGTAACCAAGGGCACATTTAATATTCATACTGTTAATAATGTATGCTGTAAATTAAAATATGAGAGAACAAAAGGCCATCATGTCATTTATTTAGGCCTTTGGAATCTGAGTATATAGCATCAAATTTATGAATTAACAACCTTTTAGCTGGAGATGTTGCTGTTCATTCTGTCTATGAATTATTGTGAATGGAAGTGTGATCGACTTCAATAAACATAGCAAGCAAAGTTTTGCATTTTTACTCAATTTTAAATGAAGAGAGAATGACTAGTAGGCTATGGTAAAATTAATAAAATAATAAAAAACGACACTTATGCATGCAGTATTGGATCAAATTGTATTGTAAATACATTAAGATTATCACAGAGAAATTGTAACAAAAACATAATAAAACTAGAATTGTTAAGGAATTTTCTTTTTTTTACCACATTATTTTCATTATTTTGTCCTCATTGTTAGTTTTATGTTAATCTCCGTGACGGTGACGAGGACGAAGTGACGTCACCGAACCGGAGGCTGGGTGATCCTCCAACGCGGCTCTTTCTGTTAGTCACACGGGCCGACGAACAACAACCCAGGCCGGGATTTTGGAGAGAGGCGGTGTCCCCACCCCTCCGTTCGTGTCTGTATCCGTCTGTGTGCGTGTGTTCTGGCCGGTGTTCTTGTGATTCGGTAACCGGGGGAAGATGGCGGACCCGGCGGAGTGCACCATTAAAGTCATGTGCCGTTTCAGGCCATTGAATAGCTCTGAGGTGGCGAGGGGGGACAAATACATCGCCAGATTTCAGGGAGAGGACAGCATCGTGATTGGGGTGAGTGATATTTATGGACGAAGGTTTTTTTTAGTGTGGTTTATTTATCGGTCAGTCTCGCGCGAGCGGCTAATGCTAATGACCGCAGTATATCACAACCACAATTTGTCACGACCTGTTAGTCTGAATATTTGACACCGACACCAGCCTCTGCATCCGGTCCGGTGACACCCGAAACGGACTGTTTAATTCGGACATAAATGTTAAATTCGCTCATTTCGGTGTCGTTTCCTCATGAGCTTCATGCTAACCGTGTTAGCCAGCCCTGCACATTCAACGCGGAAACACAGTTAGTTTTACACTTTCAGAACAGAAAAAAGATGTAATCGTTTAATTTACTTATTCAGGTCATGGTATAGTTCCGCATTGTAGTTTTAGATTATTATTTTAAACCCATAATTGTAAGTTTGGGTGTGGATATATGTTGAATGAGCAGGAAACTGTCCATATTTGTGGGCGTTTGTAAATACTGAGGGAAAAGATGTTTTCAAACGTTTCTATATCAAAATCCACCAACTAACGTCTCTCTTACTAGCATGTCACATTAGCTGTGTTAAATAATAATGATTCATACTTTTTGTCGTAAGTTGTTGCTGTACTAAAACCTTAGCAACATTTATCACGTTTTTATTATGAAATATCTATATCTTATTCCTTATATAAAACTTTACAGAAACATTTTCAAGTACAATTTTCTATATTTTTATGCTTTACAAACAACTCTTTTGGAAGGTTTTTTTTGGTACTCTAGTTAGAAAGGAATAGTCTGCTCTTTACGACATCAGCAGACCCATTTCCTTAATTGTGTGCGAATGACAGGTGAAATTGGACATGAGGTTGTTTACTGTGTAAAATGAGAACGAAAGCTCAGTTAAAAGCTCTTTTTTCTGGTAAATGTAACTTAATTTCTTGAACCAAAGTCCTGAATGAAATATCTTCGGGCCAAGTAGAGATGCTGAATGTTCCTGGTGTGATCTGTAGAAACATGATTCTTAGTGTATTTGTGGGTGGGGAATTGAGTAATCATTGTCACTGTACGTTGATTATCTTTAAACCCAGTTCAAACATGACAGTCTATATGTCATAAACTCTGAAGTCTTATTTCATGGCTGACTAAACTATGGCACGATGAATGACATTTGAAAGCAAACATGCCATGTGGCTTGCTGAATCATACAGGTGACTACCTTCCCTTTTTATGTAAATAATGATTTCATAGAGTAGTCTTCTTGTGCATTCTCTTTTGACAAATTCTCTAATCTTTTATGATGTTGTTAAGGGTCAGTTATTCCTGTCTGGTTACAGTGTGTGCACGTTCCTGAAAGACCGGCTTTGAAACGGATATGTTTGTTTTTGTTGAGGACTCGCTCTCTTAATAGTCCTCTTGTGTGTGAATGAAGATAACATGAGAGAAACCCCAGGAACTGGAGACTCCTTCAGGCTTATCCACAGTAATTTGAAAAGAGTGTGTGTGAGCACTAGAAGGAAGGTTAGATAATGCTTTGGAAATAGAGCGTGCTCCACCCTGCGCAGCCCCTGGGACTCTGTGTCTAAGCTAGACGAGAAAATGGTTAGGTAAGAAAATGCCCCAATTAGAACTCTGGGAAATTTTTCTCTTCTCACAGGAGACTGGCCTTGGTTTTGTATCAGTATTGTGTCCGCACAGGGATTAGAGTAAATGCATATAATGACGAGCGCTGTAGATTGAAACTGTGAGTATGTTTTCTACTTAATTATAATATAATTCATATATAAAACAATAATTATAATGTAATTAAATAAATTAATAAATAAAATAAATAAAAATAAAAATTCATTTTTAAATAGTTTTTCCCACTGTCCCCTAGGTTTTAGCTTTTTGTCAACAAGTTATTAATCATTTATAATGTAATTAAATTTACTTAAATTTACTATTCTGATATATTTTAATAAGAGTAAGAATAAGGATTGAATGACAATTATTTAGATATTTTATTTTCACATAAGTTAATTGAAACATTAAAGTAGACCCTTGCATTGAATATACTTTCTCTTTATGTTAAATAGCTTTTAAAATGTAATTAAATTAAACTCTAAAATGGGACATCCCATCTTTGATCCATGTACTGTACTATATGTGTTTAGTGGCAGTCACTAGTCTTCCCCCACTGGTGTTACAGACTCCTCCTTCAATATTTAAAATGTACATGTTTTGGAGACTTGCAGCCACAGCAAAAAAAAAAATATATTACAGACTGTAAACCAGTGGTGTGCTGGTGAAAAGCTGTTAACCATTACATTGCCACTGTCGTTGCCTCTAGACTTTGGACATATTAAGACGTCTTAAGTTATTATTTACCCTGATCTAACAAATAAAATATTACTTTTGGGACACGCAGCATATTACTTCATAATAATAACACTGAGTTGTAGTTTTGCGTTTTGTTTAGGCTTGGTTGATGGAGTATTCATCAACTTGTTTTCAGTTAAGTGAGTTTATCATTTGCTGACGATTGAACAATTAGGTGGGTTCTTTTCACACAGTAACAATATGGCACCCAATCCTCAGCATACAATAATAGTGCAACATTTGCACACATATGATTTGACATTGCTCTGCTAAAACAAGGTAGCACTGTAGTCAAAGATTAAACTTTATAGATCAGGTAAGAGAGTTAATGTTGATTGTTGTATCATGATGCCTGTTTGTCCTGTATGATGGCTGAAGGAGTGCGGTGCATTTTTTATTCCATTACTGCTCCTGACTGTTCTTTTTGAAAGTATTCAGACCCCCTTAAATTTTTCACTTTTTGTTATATTGCAGCCATTTGCTAAAATTGAATTTTTTTTCTCATTAATGTACACACAGCACCCCATGTTGACAGAAAAACACAGAATTGTTGACATTTTTGCATATTTATTACAAAAGAAAAACTGAAATATCACATGGTCCTAAGTATTCAGACCCTTTGCTCTGTATTTAGTAGAAGCACCCTTTTGATCTCCAGGAAACGCTTATAGTTTGCAATCAAGGAGTTGGCAACCATTCTTGGTCACTGTGCACTTTACCAGAAACTGAATGAGCAGTATTTTTTTGTTGGCAGCACAGAACATTCGCACCAATTGGAAAACTTGTGATCAAAATAATCATGCTCATTTTAGGCCTACTTGCTATTTATTGTTATCTTTACATTTATACATTTGAATTTATTCTTGTAATAAAATTGTGTAAAGTTAAGTAAGCATCCATAAGATGAATCATTTGTTGTATTTTGTAAGTCACTTTGGATAGCCTAAGTGTCTGCTAAATAAATACATTTCATCAAATATAAATGTTGGTAGACTGCCGTACTTTGTAATATTTTTAGTCTTTTAATCCCATCAAACCTAAATGCTACATTTTAGTAATAGTCATTTGTTTTATTACATTGCATTATTTTGTTTTATATCGATTTATTTTTAGTAGTAGTGTTCAGTATTGTTATGCAATAGTAGTCTAATTCTTTGGCTTTGTGTTTTTGATTTTCTTTTAATATATTTTATGTTTTAAGCCATCTCCTTATAAAATGTATAAATAGTTAATATCTGAGATTGAACAGCCAAAAAAAAGCCACAATGTTGATGATTATGCTACAATAGTCCCATCTTATGATATAAAACTTGGAGCTAGACAGTAAATGAATCATTCCTTAGCAATTAATGTGGTGTAACCTGATTAGTAGTACCACAGTCCTTTGAGACTTTTGATAAAGCAAGTATGTCATTTATATTCATGCTGTGGTTTTTAGTTAATTGTACAAATTTCCAGTGGGTTCATTTCTTGTCCGCTAATAAATCAATCCAAGCAGTTTCTTCTGCAACTGTTCAGGCTGTTGCATGTTTTGTCACAGTAACTATTGAAAACCTAAAAAAAAAAAATGGAACTTGCCCTTGATTTTATATTTATATTCTTCACAGGGAAAGCCGTATGTGTTTGACAGAGTTTTCCAGTCCAACACATCTCAGGAGCAAGTGTACACGGCCTGCGCTCAACAAATCGTCAAAGGTAAAAGTAGAAAGGTCACTTGATAGACCTCTGAATCGAACAAAGGCAGAGCATGAAATAAGTTTTAAGCATAATCATGTTTCCACAGATGTACTTGGTGGCTACAACGGAACCATTTTTGCCTATGGGCAGACATCATCTGGCAAAACACACACAATGGAGGTGAGGGACAAATACAGTTGACACGTCTCTGCTGAAAATAAGGGAAAATAAAGTCAGAATTTCTATGCAAAAGCAAAATGATTTTACTTAATCACATGTAAATATGAATATTTCCCCTGTACCTCATGTGTGGAAGATCTGTTGTATTAGGTTTGTGTGTCAAATACACAATATTTATGGTTGTTTGAGAGTGTTTACTGTACTGTATACTGTGTGTACAGTCACCTTTATTCATATAGTCGTGTTTACATGGTAAACCTTTCATTTATATGGTACAATTATACAATAAGCAGCTTTACTTTGAAAACATGCTTGAATATTTAAATGCAGCCTTGGCGAGCAACTCTTGAAAGAGTCTATTTCTTAAGCCGGTATAATTCAGCTAACAGGTGTCTTTACACAAGGTTTTTTCTACTTTCATGAGTGAGGTATTGTGGTTATTCTTTAGGGAAATCTCCATGACACAGATGGAATGGGAATTATTCCCAGAATAGTGCAAGACATCTTTAACTACATTTACTCTATGGATGAAAACCTGGAGTTCCACATTAAAGTAAGTCTTTGCCTGTGCACACAATTTTATTAACAATCTTCCTTCCTATTCTTTCAAAGCTGACACATTGCTTCATATTTGTATCTCTTCTCTGTGTTTCTACTTTTTGGCAGGTGTCATATTTTGAGATTTATCTAGATAAGATTCGAGACCTATTGGATGGTAAGAGTATTGGTTATTTTAAGCTATTTTAAGAAAGATCATTTAAAACTCAAAAAGGTGGTACAACTATAATGCTGCTTTCATTGAGACATATTTATTTTTCTTTCTTTCTCTCTCTCTCTAATTGTATAATTGTAGTTTCAAAGACTAATTTATCTGTACATGAAGACAAAAACAGGGTTCCTTACGTCAAGGTGAGTTCCTAAAAGCTGATGTCTTGTCAGTGTCACCAGTGTTCCATTACAATATCTACACAAAGTAGCAATTATCAGTGATCTTTAAATATTCTAAGTTGTTTATTATAATTATGCCTCTTCATGGTTTTAGGGCTGCACTGAACGATTTGTTTGCAGTCCGGATGAAGTGATGGACACTATTGATGAGGGCAAATCCAACAGACATGTAGCTGTGACAAGTATGAATGCACAGAGAAGAATAGAGAATGAGAATTTTCAATATAAAGAATAAAATATAAGCATCTTTGCATAAACAGAGACTAAACCAGATCCTATGAGTAAACCGTAACATCTGCATCCTTCATATGAGTTATAAACCATGTTCTGTGAGTTTAGTTTGAATTCTTTCCTTGTGTGTCTTTCAGACATGAATGAGCACAGCTCCAGAAGTCACAGTATCTTCCAGATCAATGTGAAGCAGGAGAACACGCAGACAGAACAGAAGCTTAGTGGGAAACTCTACCTGGTCGACTTGGCAGGCAGTGAGAAGGTGTGTGTGTCAAACTTTTGTTCTGTAGTGCATTAAAACACAAGCTGAGTGTGTTAAACTCTTGTGTTCTCTCACAGGTCAGTAAAACAGGAGCTGAAGGTGCTGTACTGGATGAAGCCAAAAACATCAACAAGTCTCTGTCTTCTCTGGGCAACGTGATATCAGCCTTAGCCGAGGGCTCGGTAAGTCCCACGCACACAGACTTTAGATCAGTTCTGTATACTTTTTTTTTTTTCTAGCGTTTAGCTTCTGGAGCAGCGAGGCTAGCGTGTGTGAGTTGTGTTAACTTCAGCTTTGTCCACTTGAGTTTTGATGTTCTTTATTGTTATGACCAGTAATGGTATTTGTGCATAACCAAAGAATAATACAATGATATATAATTAGTGCATAATTGAATACAATTTAAGGTCATTTCATATAATGTAGGATAATTAATTTTCGGTTTCGGCTGAAACTGTTTTGTATGGCTGAAACCATGACCAAAATGGTGATATTTAATGAGCACTTTTCTAATGGTGCGTTTTGACTGTCTATTGCATGCACTTAATGTATATAAGCTATACAATGGGGCCATGAAACGATATATTATGTACATATAAATACATGTACATGCATATATATATATATATATATATATATAATATTTAAGAACAATTTTCAATTATAAATATTATTATATATTAATTATAAGTATTAAAAATATTTGTATATATTTTAAATAATATTTTTAACTATATGCATAGGAAATATGCAAATAATTTTCTAATATATATTGTATGTTTGTGTGTTTACATTATAAATATACACAGTACACACGCACATTATGTAAACAACATGCTTCACCATCAGTTTTTCTAGTGTTATACACCCCTAGTTCTCACTGGAAGTCCATATTTATCAAATACAAGAAAGAATTAAAGCTTGAGGAAAATATAAAAACTGAAATCGATGAAACCAGACCAAATTCATGTAGTTCCTCACATGATGGGGAGTAAATAGTACTGTGCTGTTAGTGTACACCTCAATCTTTTGTGTACAAATTTGCACATGGGCTTCTGGGAAAATCTTTTGAGTAAAGAATTATGTATAATAAATGTATTTTATTTAATTCATCCAGTTGTAGACATGGAACTTAACATACGTTTGCATCTGTTCTATCAATATTTGGTGATCTAATTTTATCCTGCATTTCTTTCTCAGACGTACGTTCCATACAGAGACAGTAAAATGACAAGGATCTTGCAGGATTCTCTGGGTGGAAACTGCAGGACCACCATCGTCATCTGCTGTTCTCCTTCCTCATTCAACGAGGCAGAGACTAAATCCACTCTTATGTTTGGACAAAGGTGAGAAGACACTTTCATTGACAATGAAGCTGTCAATGGTCTCGCGTGTGTGTTATACATGTATGAAAGAATAATTACAGTTCTGTCTATTTAATAAGGTACAGAGCTTTACAGCTGTGATTGTGTTTGTGTTTGCAGAGCCAAGACTATTAAGAACACAGTGAGTTTGAATGTAGAGCTGACAGCTGAGCAATGGAAGAAGAAATATGAGCGAGAGAAGGAACGAAACAAGACCCTTCGAAACACCATCACATGGCTGGAGAATGAGCTTAACCGCTGGAGAAATGGTTAGAAGTCTATTTATTTGTTTTTTTTTTCATTTGTGATACAGTTTTGTTCTCAATGTGTAATTTTTTATTTTATAGCTCTGTCTGTTTTTTGTTTATCTTAAGCAATGATTAATTGTACATCATAACTTTTCTGTAACACTTTTCTTAAAATACTTTATTTAGCTTTGAACTTTTGAAAATACGCATTTCCATTTCCTCTGTTTTTGTCCCACAGGTGAAACGGTACCTGCAGAGGAGCAGTATGATAAGGAAAAGATTAATGCTGAAGTGATGGCAATAGATAACACAATTAATAATGAAAAATTTGCATCCACACCAAGCATGCCACCTGTGCCAGGAATGCTTGGGACCCGACTCACCGATGTTGAGAAGGAAAAATGTGAGGTTGAACTTGCTAAACTTTACAAGCAGCTTGACGACAAGGTATCAAAACACTCACAATACCTTCAATATATATGTAGAAGTCTAAAAGCATGGTCATTTTTTCTAGAGAGGATGATTAAACTTGTACTGTCTCATCTCTCTCAAGGATGAGGAGATTAATCAGCAGTCTCAGCTGGTGGAGAAGCTCAAGCAGCAGATGTTGGACCAGGAAGAGGTTAGTGAACTCTCATATGAACATGTCAATTTGACATAAAAGATGAAAACGTTGTATGTTCATGCTTGCTTGGTTTTGCAGTTGCTGGCCTCTTCACGAAGAGACCATGATAACCTGCAGTCAGAGCTGACTCGTTTACAGCTGGAGAATGAGGCATCTAAAGAGGAGGTGAAGGAGGTCCTGCAGGCCCTGGAGGAGCTCGCTGTCAACTACGACCAGAAAAGTCAGGAGGTGGAGGATAAAACCAAGGAGTTTGAAACACTCAGCGAAGAACTTAGTCAGAAATCTGTAAGTGCCAAGAAGGCTAATTATATCTATGATTCTACGAAGAATGACAAGAATGATACTAAACTTGACTTTAAAACATTCTGTTCCAGAGTACCCTGGCGTCTATAGACTCAGAGCTGCAGAAGCTTAAAGAAATGGCCAATCATCAGAAGAAGAGGGTGACAGAGATGATGTCGTCACTGCTCAAAGATCTGACTGAGATTGGCATTGCTGTGGGCAACAATGACATCAAGGTGAGTGAAATATGTATATTCTTCAAAACTAGAATCACCAGCCCATGAATGACTTATTGCTAAACCAAAAGATCTGTATCTATGAAGTTTTTATACAGATATCTTAATAACTTTAATAACCATCATTACTTTGAGGATGAAGCTTAAAAGCAAAACAGGAAAAAAGTAGGAATAGTAAAGAGTTTAAGCAGAGCAATACGGAAGAATCTCTCTTTCTGCAGCAGCATGAAGGCAGTGGTCTTATAGACGAAGAGTTTACTGTAGCCAGACTCTACATCAGTAAGATGAAGTCAGAAGTCAAGTCGATGGTCAAACGTTGCAAGCAGCTGGAAAACACTCAGTCTGAGAGCAATAAGAAGATGGATGAAGCTGATAAGGAGCTTGCAGCATGCCAGTTACGCATCTCCCAGGTACAGTTTCACACTGTATTCTTACATGGCAAACCCTACATTATAATCTACTTAACCATAACGAATTTGAATACACAACAAACACATTAACAAATGAATATTTGTTTTGCAGCATGAAGCAAAAATCAAATCTCTGACGGAGTATCTGCAGAATGTAGAGCAGAAGAAGAGACAGCTGGAGGAAGATGTAGACTCACTGAATGAGGAGCTGGTCAAAATCAGTGCACAGGGTACACACAGGATCATATTCAAAAACAGTTTTTGCACGTGCCATTTCGAAATAGTGCTTGGTTATATCTGCCTCTAATGTTTTGCTTGTGTGTTTGTGGCCACAGAGAAAGTTCATGCAATGGAGAAAGAGAGTGAGATTCAGAGTGCCAATGAGGTGAAGGTAAGAAATGTGTACACATACAAATAGGATTATTCAGTTTGTATATGTTTTTTTACATATTATTTACCTATGTGTATTTTAGGAGGCGGTTGAGAAACAGATCCAGAGTCACAGGGAGGCCCATCAGAAACAGCTCGGCAGCCTGAGAGACGAGCTGGAAACCAAAGAGAAACTCATTACAGATCTACAGGAGTATGATATGCACATTTCAGCTGACATAATCTTGATTCACAGCAGTAATGGTAATATTACAGCAATAACTAATAAATTGCCTCCTCTCTCCAGTCTGAATCAGAAGATCTTGTTGGAGCAGGAGCGTCTGAGGGTGGAGCATGAGAAGCTCAAATCCACCGACCAGGAGAAGAGCCGCAAACTACACGAGCTCACGTATGTAATCTATATATCTCTCTTCTTGTTTATGAATCTTTTTCCCCTCTGGATTCTGTAGTGCATTTAAAAAGCAAAGCAGTTTTGCATGAGGCGTAAATACACCTGTAAATTACATGTATAATAAATTACAGATATCTCTGGTGATGAGCTGTTTTAATGGATTTGTTTACACATTACAGTATGATGCAGGACCGAAGAGAGCAGGCCAGACAGGATCTGAAAGGCTTGGAGGAGACTGTGGTGAGTGCAATTCCTCATCTCCGCACTAGAGGGCAACAAATGATGACACTTTTTCTTCATAGCATGTAGTGTGCATATTTAAAATAAAGTTATTTTTCTACTATTTAAGGCCAAAGAGCTGCAGACACTTCACAACCTCAGGAAACTGTTTGTTCAGGATCTGGCAACCCGTGTAAAGAAGGTAAGGGTTGATCTATTGTGCACCTTCCTTTAGTTTTCATGTCTATTCTGTGTCTGTTTTGAAAGTTAACGTAGGTCAGTGTAAATCCATATGCTGGGTCAACTTAGTGGTTATTTAATTGAAGGCTATTTGTTTGTTTTGTCTGGGTGTAGAGTGCAGAGATGGACTCTGATGAAACTGGTGGCAGTGCTGCTCAGAAGCAGAAGATATCTTTCTTGGAGAACAATCTAGAACAGCTCACCAAGGTCCACAAACAGGTACATTCAAACCAGAATAGTCCTCTTAATGTGATACAAACATATCAGTTAATGTTTTGTACTTGATACTCTTAACATGAATAATTTCAACTTTTTGCTTTTGTGTAATGTTTTTTTCTCCTCTATATTGCCAAATTTACTGTGCTTTATTAGCATGACATATTTTTTTGGATTCAAAGGATTTTCATGGAAATAAAAATTGTGCAAAATAACATGCATATTTTAATAAAAGATAAATTACCACACAATACTATCTAAACTGTTGATTGTTGAAGAATCTGTTTTACTCCCTGGTGGTGTTCTATCTTCTTTAGCTGGTGCGTGACAATGCTGACCTGCGCTGTGAGCTTCCTAAACTGGAAAAGCGTCTGCGGGCCACGGCAGAGCGTGTGAAGGCTCTAGAGTCAGCACTCAGAGACGCCAAAGAGAACGCAGCCCGTGACCGCAAGCGCTACCAGCAAGAGGTGGACCGCATCAAAGAGGCTGTGAGAGCCAAAAACATGGCCCGCAGAGGACACTCCGCACAGATAGGTGACTGAACACTCATGCACAATCAACTTGATTAAAATTAACACAACTGGAAAAAAAAGTGTCAGTGATATGTTCTCTCATGATTTGCTTGTATTTTTTGGTTGTAGCTAAACCCATCAGGCCTGGACAGCAACCTGTAGCTTCTCCTACACACCCCGGCGTAGTGCGTGGAGGTGGTGGCGTACTCTACCAGAACAGCCAACCTATGCCTATCAGAGGAGGCGGTGCTAAACAAGAAAAGAGGTTTGTACCATTTTTAAAGAAGAATCTGTGATTTTTGTTTGAAGGAAGAGCATAATGGCACAATTGCAAACCCACTTGCTTTCATAATCAAGAGCGAAGCGACCATGGCCTTCTGCTGGCCAGCAATGTATTTTTCTTCAAATATTTATCTCATATAAAGTCTATGATATGGATTAAACATTGTCCGCTGGTCATTATACAGCATTGAATTGTGATAAATCAAGTTTTGTTCTATGACAGCTTTTCTATAATGCTTACAAGAATATGTAGCAAAAACAAAAAAGCTGTCCAAATCAACTTAGCAAAAAACAGAACGAAAATAAAAGAAATATCTAGAGATTAAATGTGCTCGTTCTGTACTTTGTTGTTTAGTTTGTGCTCATTTGTTAAAACGCTCAAATCTTATTGGACGGCCGGTGGTTTTGCTTTGTGAAACTGAAAAGATTTGTCGGACTGGTTGGGAAAAAAAATTCAGCATTTTCAGCGCACGAATGTTAGAAGTCTATGTGGAAGCATCCAAAGAAATGTAGTTTCATTCCAGCACATTATTGCATCAGATATTCATTTAGCTTTTTCACGCTCACTGTGGAAATGCATTCACAGACTAGTTTTTGGGACATTTTGTTAATTTACTTCAGTGTTTAATAATTACAACTTTATTGGATCCAGCATTCTCACTGCTAATTCTTCTTGTCTTGTTTAGCTGAAGATGAGTTATTTTCCTCACTACCGAAGCTGCAAGAATTCAAGAAGACTTCATGGAGATCTGTCATTCCATTAACATAATCCCTCCTGCTTGTGCACAAGGGAGGACGTCCAAATCAAAATATTCATGGCTGTACAGTTCCACTCCCAATCTTTTTTTTTTTTTTTTTCCTCCAAAGCAAATAATTTTATGAATATTGCGCACTCACACATGCACCAAAAAGGAAATCAAGAAATAAACGCAAGCAAAGTGAACAATTGACACCGAAGCCAGTGCAATCAGCTCTAATCAGTCTCCAGCTGCTCTCTGCACACCTTTAACCTTCGATTAAACTACTGCCTGATAACTGTGCAAAAGACCTCACTCCTGGCTCGACTTCATAAAGGTCAGCGTCGAGACTGCAGCAAGCTTGAATAGAAAAATCCCTGACTGCAGAATATCCATGCGCGCTCGTCAGCGGATCTCCTGTATCACTACAAACTCAGATATTCCTGTGTGAAAGTACTCTGAACAGATTCAGATCGGAAGCCAAATGGGTTTTACGTTCTGTAGTAACTAATGCTTTTAAAGGTGAAGGTGGAAAGGATTGTAGAAATGAGTAACCAGGCCTTATACAGCAGGCTTGCGCTGGAAGCATCTCAATTCAAACTTGCAGTTGCAAAGGCTTATGGTTAGTTTTTCTTGTTATTGTTGTTTTTGTAGCCAAACAGCTGAAGGTCGTCCTGTCCTGCTTTTCGCAGATCTTGCATATCCGAGTTCTTATTCTAAATGTCTGTATTTAAGATTCGCAATTTATTATTACTTTTTCTGCATGTATCCTCCCTAATACATCACTTTGTATTTTGGACATGTAGTGGTCAGCTGACATCTGTAGAAGTCCTCATGTGATATCATTTCTTGCTCTGCCACTGTTACTGATCAGCCAGTCAGTTTAGCAGAATGATGGTGTGGGTGAGATTGTTTCATACACTAATAACTGGCATCTCCTTGAGGACATTGCAGACCTTCGTCATTTAGTTTGAATTCAAGATAGAATTCTTATTGTAGAGCAGGACATAATTCACAATCTGGGTTGTTATCTCTTATTATTCAAGCAAGCCTTAAATATTTTTGTTTAGACTTCACACTCCAGATATTGTTAAAGGAATGCTTATGAATTTTGAATTACAGGACATGACAACCTTCTGTATCATTTTCAGCTGTATTGCTTTCTGGGTGTTTTGTTCCTATAAGCGATTTCATAGGGACCATAAAGAGCACAGTTGTGTTAATAGCCCTAAATTTTCCTTTTTCAGTGCATGAAGGATAATTAATTGATGTTCATGGGGAATGCCACAAATTTAATTAAACATAAATTAATAGCTAATTTTTTTATTACTGTGTAATAGTAACGACATGACTTGTTGAAAGAGGGTTCCACCAATGGACAAAGGCGCTGGATCATTCCAACAGTACAGGGTGGTTTTGGAAGATTCTGGTTGAAGGAGAGAAATAAGGGGATGAAATTACTGATGACACTTTTTCTGGATGAACTGCATGTATGTGTGATTAAAACAATATTCTGAAACGTCTCTTTTTTTCTGTTTTGTTTTGTTACCTTTGACTTATTTTGATTGCATTATGACTTAAGCCTACAACAGTGATCACGCTCTTAAATGACACTGAAAATTGCTTTTTGCCATTCACTCACTTTAATCTGCCATTATTTATTCACTTAAAATATAAAACAACTCATGTGAAAAATTGCATTGTCTCTGTCCTTGACAGTGTAGACTAAGTGAACACAAAAAAAATCTTGTACTTCTGTCAAGTAAAAGTTAAAGATTAATAAAAAAGCTAAAGGTTATTTTTATGACTATTTTGGAGCATGATGATTAATTGCATTAATTTAACGTTTTTATTTACGTTTATTTTAGTTTTTATTTAGTAATGTGGTTATTTTTATTTATCCGACTTATCTGGAAAGCCGGGGAGAGGAAGGCCCGGTTTCACAAACAGGGCTTAGTTTAAGCCAAGACTAGGCATTAGTTTAATTAAGATATTTAAGCAACTTTTACAAAAATGCCTTATAAGAAAATATTATTGGTGTGCATCTTAACACTGAACAATGACACTGACATGTTTTAAGATATGTCAGAGCAAGATATTTTCATCTGAGACAGCTCAAATATGCAATTTAGTCTGCAACTGTGTCTGTGAAACTTGGGGGTAAAAATGTTGACTGGCGAGTTTAATTTTTGTATCAACTGTCCCTTTAAGAAAACACCTGCAGTACCGATATTTGTCCACGGGGGGAGCTCCCGTCGTGTCAATGGCGAACGTGATGCGTGTTACGTGCGGATTATTCTACGAGTAATATCAAAATCCCTTTAATCTCTGGTAATGTTTCTACATTTCCAAGTTCTCATGTGTCTTAGGGCTACAAGCTGCTGTACTAAAACTGTGATATTCTTTCGTGCCGGTGCTTGTGTTCGTTATAATGCTGCTGCTGCGAAGTAAAGCTGTTTGTATTAGACCCTATTAGACAAACATAAATTACACCAAAGCCAAAGAAAAGATTGAATGAAAGTGTTGTCCTCGAAGCTTAGAGGTAAACTACTGCGTCTACTACGTCTGCTGTCAATTATAGCACATCCGTTAATTTAGACAATTTTGTTACTCGCTTACGTTAGAGCCGTGATTAATGTAAGTTAGCCTACAACAGTGTCCTTTAATGACATACTATCCGTGCACGCAGGGTTAGTTTTCAGACTTGATGTCAAGGACACAAAACTGTAAGGAGATCCTAAACCCTCTAATAAAATAATAATAATATATAAAAAATGACTCCCAAATTAATGAATAATGTTATACTGAAGCAAACTGTTTAAATATATTTTCAACAAATATATAAATTGTTAAAATTTATTTGTAATAACTTGACAGCATATCTGATTTAACAACTTTTTAAATGCAGAGCAACATGAATCGTTTTAACAAAGCTATATTTATGTTTGTTTCAATTTTATATGTAAATATATATATATATATATATATATAAACATGAATACAGCTTTGTTTCAAAAACCTTTAATCAAGTATAAAACAAATGCTTACATTCAATATCTTTTATCAGTATCCTGAGTGCACAGGTAAACTTTGACAAGCCTAAATAATCCATTTTGCATAATCCCCTTGTTGCCCCGAGTTTGAAAACTCCTTCTTGTTCTTACTAAAAAACTTCAAATTTTTGTAAAATGTTGTATGAGCTCACATTAATTAAGATTTACTTGTAAAACTTTTTATTTACTTAGAGAAATATGCTTTTGTTTTTCGGATTAGTTCATTCTTGAAATGAAGTAGTGTTAATCACATCTAATGTATTATGTCTCCTTGCGTTCACAGTGATGATCTCTCAGATCACCCCGAGTCTGTACCTGAGTGGAGTGGAGGCCGTCAATCAGTCAGCGCTGGAGCACAGAGGCATCACTTTGCTGGTGAACGCCTGCGCTGAATACCCCTCTCCCGAGTATCAGGGGGTGAAGTGCGTTTGGGTGCCGGTGGAGGACCGTCCTCACGCTCCTCTGGAGCAGCACTTTGACAGGGTGGCTGAGCAGATCCAGCAGAACCGCTCTGGAAACTCTCTGGTGTTCTGCTCGGCCGGGAGAAGCAGGTCTCCGTCTCTTATCATGGCGTATCTCGTACGGTTTGAAGGACACTCGCTGCTTCAGGCTCATCAGCGTGTTCTGGCAGCGCGGCCCTTCGTCCGGCCAAACGCAGGCTTCTGGAGACAACTGCTTCAGTATGAGAGGAAACTGACCCACAGCAACAGCATCAGGATGGTGGCCACCTCCCAGGGCGTCCTTCCTGAGGCCATCCAGCTCACACAGGACTCGTCATACTGCCTAGATCTATAATTCTGGACATCTTAAACTGGATATAGTTTATGGTGCGTGTGTGTTGATATTGTTTATAGGAATAAAATCATAACAATAGCACGTACCATTAGTTTTTTAATAACATGTTTTTAAACATTAATGTTACTACTGTGGTATTCCATATATAAGTACATCATATTAATACTGTAATCAGTTTCTCTTTGTCTCCAAGTAATATGAAATATGGAATCATATTTAGCAGAAGGCATAGTGTAAAATAAATGATACAAAATAGATTTAGTCCCCTTGTGTTGGAGATGAAAAGCCTTTTGATACCAGCTGTACAATGGAAAAGCCACAGTACTTTTAACCTTTGTTGTTATTTTAACACTGTAAAGCCTGACATAAAATTGATTGTGCCCTTAGAGAAAGTTTGCATGTTTTAAATCCTTAGTTGTCCTTAGTTATCCTGTATTTGTAAGCATGGTAGGCAAAGTAGGCTATATAATTCAGTGTAGTAATTGAGTATTTGATAAAGCCAACATTATTGTTTGTCATATATATATATATATATATATATATATATATACAGGAGATAAGTGGAACCTAAATGTGGACTTTGTTTCTAAAAGGAGTTTACATATGTTTTTAGTTAATATAACACTTTTACTTTATTTTACTTTTTAAAACAATAACTAAGGTTAAAACATATGTTGAGCATAAAACGATGAAACCAGCTTGTACAAGACGGGAAGAGCTGAGCAAGAGTATAAATGTTAACATACATCTTAAACTAAAAATCTATATTTCATGTCTATTTATTAAGTTCTTTAAATGACAAGCGCGCTCATGTGACTCAGTTCTAACACAAAACACGGTTTCTGACGATATTTCCTGTATGGGTAGGGTGACGAAGTGATACTCATCCGGTTCGTGTTGGGTCATTTGTCCGTTAAGCGTTTTTCGGACACAAGAAACAAGCATGCCTATAGAAAGCGATTTTAAGTGTTACCAGCGCGTTCAAGTTGCTTCAAAACTCATCGCTGAAACACCAGGTGAGCTTCGCTGGGATGTCGCTGTTTTCTGTTAGAGTTCATGCATATCCTTATCCTAAGTTTTTCAGATAGACCAAACTCGGGTTTATTGTGCTTGAATGCTATAAAGTGCACTCCGAAGTAATTTTTACATGCCCTTTCCTTTAGACCAGGTGTCAAATGTTTTACCTTTTTTCATTCAGCTCTCACCGACTGGACATGCCGCAGACAGCGATGAGACACCATGGACCAAGACTCGCAGCGTAAGTAACCTCACTGTTACCACAGTAAAGGAGTAACGTTAACAAGTACAGGAGTAGTAAATATTAGATAACTTAGCTAACGTTACACTTAAAATGTCTCTGCAAATCACACAGGCACACTTTTCAAGCAAAACATTTAATGAAAATTCATATAAATAGAGTAAAACAACATTATTATTATTTTATTTTAATTTTTTTGATGTGGCATAATAGCAGAGGTTTTGATTATCACAGTTTTATATAAATGGTCTTCCCACTATTGTGAGTCCTCTGCAAGCATTTCAGCTTCGTAAAGTCAATATTAAATGTGTTCTGAATTGTTCACACCACGGGAAAATGTGTTATTAATCACCCAGTCAAATGTAATAAATAAATAAGATATCGAAATCTTGAAAAAAAAAAAAAACGCTGAGGGCGTGTCCGCCCGCGGCGCTGAAACCACGCCCACTCAAGGCAAAGCTGCTGTCTCTGTCTTCCTTAAGCAGCTTGATTTAAATAATGAGACCAAGCTTAGTTGTTTTGTAAATTATAGCAACCACATAACTTGACGAAGGCATAGCTAGGCTGTAGTATCTAATGGTAATGACAGTAATTCATGATTTAATGGATCCATCACTGATTTTTGTGCTCTGGTTATTATGTATTTGTTTGACATCAAAGTACTGCGAGAACGATTCAAAGCATAATGAGCATCTGATCTCTCTAGCACTCACTGTACTGGCATCACACAGAGGTCAGTCTGTGCAGTCAGTGCTGCTGCTTCATGTCCATCACCGCTCAAAGGAGGGGCAGTGCTTGGTGTCACCGAGCTTCTGATTTAGACACGCCCAATAAATCCTGCTCACGAAAATGGTGAAAAACTTTTTAATGGTACTCCCCCATTAAATAGTTCACAGTCTATGTAACATGTTTCAGCAATGCATTTCTAACATTTTATAATGTGTTTATAAAAAATTCTCAAAATTGACTTTACACCGACTTTAAGATTGTTGATAAAAGTTTGGTGCCAGGTGGTTTTCCATCCTCCTGTTAGAAATATTTTTTTTTATCATCTCTCCACCAGGTGCTCGGTTTGTGGATGCCCACTGGGCAACACTTGTCCAGAGATTAAAGATGGTAATGCCGATAGCGGAAGAACTGCGGTCAAAAGGCATGATGGAGTGGGAGCCATACTGTAAGATCAGAGCAGCACAGACTAACCAGGAGAAAATGAGAGAGCTTTATGAAGTGCTGCACTCTGGTGGAGACAAGGTCAAATCTGCCTTTTATTCTACACTGGAAGAGCACGAGTCATGTCTGTTTAAAGCCTTGGGTAAGAGCACACACTCGTTCTGGTCTTTATACCACATGCATGTGAACTTTGTACTGTTAATATGTTTACCTTTACAGGTAACACTGCACAAACTGCAGAAGCTCTCATAGAAAGCTTAAGTGAGTATATAATTTTAACTATTCATCTTGTTTACTCAGTTAGTACGATTAATTTTAACTTTAAAGGTGCACTGTGTACATTTTAGGGACATCTAGCAGTGAGATTGCAAATTGCAACAAACAGCTTGTTCCCATGATCACCCCTCCCTTTAGAAAAGCTACAGCAGCCAATACAGGATTAAAGGGTTAGTTCACCCCAAAATGGCAAATTATATTATTAATCACTCATCCTCATCATTCCAAACCTGAAAGACCTTTGTTTATCTTCCGAACACATATTAAAATATTTTTGATATTATCATTGAGCCATGTGACCCTCCATAGACAACTGAAATGTTCCCAGGTCCAGAAATGTAGTAAATACTTCGGTCAAACAGTCCATGTGACATCAGCGGCTCATCTCCAGTTTTGCAACTCTTCGAGAATACTTTTCTTACAGTGAAAAGATAAATTGCTCAACAATTCATCTCCCTCGAGTAACGTCTTCTGCCATTTAAGAGAGTATCACAACACGTGCATACACTTTCCCATAAGCGTATACAATGGCTATTATTTACATGTGTGTGTTTTCCCCTCTGTATTGCTTAAGGAAGTTAAGATCATTCAATATAGATGAGACATTATAGAATTGAGTTCTTGCATTGAGCCAGTATTGTACTTTCCCATTAGCTGTTGGTCTGGAAATCTGTGTAAAACATAAAAATGCATTAAATAGAATAGTTACTCTTTGTGGCAAGATCACAGGCAAATAGCAAAGAAGTTAGTATTTTTTGTTCAATACAAATGCCCAATCTGTGCTCTTGGACAGTGGCCATTTTTTGCACTCAGTGTTCTCTATGCTCCTTTAGGGTTCACGTTATAGATTACCAGTAAATAAAATGTAACCAATACAAACATTCATTTGTTCCCTGTGTAGTTTGGCTGTTAAATTGTCCTCAAGTAATTTAAGGAAATTTACTGTGTTTTATTTTTTGCTGCATCCAAACTGCCTGAAGGGATCTTAATAAAGTTTGAACTTGACCTTGCCCTTCCCCCAGAACAAAAACATGGTTGATTACATCAAAAGCATGCATATGTGTTATGATACTCTCCAAATTGTGGAAGACATAGGTCAGAGGGGAAGTAAATTGGTTGTAAAGGGAATGGTTTAGTAAATAGTTTTTGGGGTTTTTTCTTTGTGCACAAAAAAGGTATTCTTGTAGTGTCACAAAACCACTAATGTCACACGGACTGTTTTACCGGTGATTGTGTTGCTGTCTATGGAGGGTCAGATAGCTCTCTGAATTTATCAAAGATGTCTTAATATGTGTTCCGAAGATGAACGAAGGTCTTACAAGTTTGGAATGACACAAAGGTGAGTAATTAATAACAGAAATGTAATTTTTGGGGTGAACTAACCCTTTAAGATGTCGTAGTCTGAGACAGCCAACAATGAGATTTCTTTACAAAGGTGAATTAAGTAATTATACGTAATTATTACTTATTTAATTATTCAATAAACCAATATGTTACTGCAAATTTAATTGTTACTTGCACATTGTTAATGCATTGTTTGTCCTACTGTAAGGGCTACTGTACAAACATGATGGTCACTTCTATGTAAGGGGACCAGTAGATATTATGTATTGTAATGTAATGTAATATTTATAATATAAATATAATGTAGATATAAGTACCTCATTCTAAGTTAATAAAAACATAATGGTTCATTGTTTAAGGTCTTTGTACTCCTCTGAAAACATAGTTACATATATTATATTGCATTTCTATCGATAGATTCTCCTAAATATTGCACACGCTGAAAAACAATTAATTGAATTTAATTTAAGGTTTAAGCTTTATATAGAATTTTTTTTAAGGTATGTAGTTGTAAATTATTTATTTTAGTTACATTTTTGTAAACTAATAAAATTAGTTTAATTTAGTTGACTAACTTTTATGTAAATTAGTTTATTTAAATGCAGATAAAATAAAAAGATTTCAACCACTTTTTTTCAATGCACTGCACATTTAAAGTGAATATCAAGATGCAGTAGTAGCTACATTTCATGCTGTGAAACAGTGCTTACAAAGCAGATATGTCTATTTCCCACTAATGAGCTTAACAAAAATATCATGCACAGACGAATATAAGAAGTGGATCCAGAGGGAATATGAATATGTGACTGAGTATAACTCTCTGCCTGGTGAATATGTGCGTCTGTCCGAGCGCTACACACAACCTCTGATCATCATGAGACACCGAGAAAAGAGAGAGCGAGAAGAAGAGATGCGCTCTGTGGGAGGGAGTTTCCAGCAGCTCCTCATCTCCAGGAACAATGCAGAGAAAGACAGCTCCATCCTGGATGACCTTTTCAGTGTCGATAATAAAGGGATAAGTCCTTGTTCTGTCATTCTCCAAGGAAACTCTGGGATTGGCAAATCTTTCACCTCTCAAAAGATAATGCTGGATTGGGCATCTGGAAACATTCACAGAGGGGAATTTGATTGTCTGTTTCACTTAAAATGCAAGGAACTTAACCACATATCTGAAGAGCAAAGCTTGGCAGAGCTTCTGAGTCACAACTCAAATTTAACATCAGACCAGATCTCACAGATCCTGCAGAAGTCCCCGGAGAAAGTTCTTATTCTTCTTGATGGATTCGATGAGCTGAGCTTTTCTTACACTGACACCTTGAATATGCCCAAAATCAGCCATGTTTCTGAAAAAGCTTCACCTGAGGCTTCTCTGAAGGCCTTATTGAGGGGCCATGTATTGTCTGAGTCCTTTCTGCTGGTCACCTCCAGATCTACAGCCTCAGAAACACTGGGCATTCAGCTCAAGCACCCTCAGCGTTTCACTGAGATCATCGGCTTCTCTGAGAAGGAGGTAGAGGAGTACTTCCAGAGGTTTTTTCAGAATGAAGAACTCTTTATGAAAGCTTTTGAGTTTGTAAAGGCGAAAGAAACCCTCATCACCGCCTGCTCCATCCCTGTGATCTGCTGGATCATCTGCACGGTTATGCGAGAGAGGTTCAGTGATGATGCTGATGTGACGAGTGGATTAGAAACAACCACCTCCATCTACGTTGACTTTGTGTCCACTCTACTGAAGCACCACTGCCAGGGTTTGAGGCAGTCTCTCCTGACCCTTCTGAGGAGTCTGGGTCAGCTGGCAGAGAGAGGAATGTTGGAAAAGCAAGTGCTGTTTGAAGAGAAAAGCGTGCATGAAACTGTTTCAAACCCTGCTGACAGTCCCTTCCTGTGCAAGTTCCTCTTTAAGAGAAGAATCCGCCAGGAGACGATGTTCAGTTTCATGCATCTCAGCTTTCAGGAGTTCTTTACAGCTCTGTACTTCATCTCACTGACTGAAAGAGACTTTCTGGATAAACTAGCGGAGTTGTTCCACTCTCGAACGCAAAGCTCTCCACTATGTTTGGATGAGAAGTTTCCATTGAAGTATGGATGCCCTGAACCTCATTTCCTGCCTGTGATTCAGTTTCTGTGTGGTCTCTCAAATAAAGAAGTGAGCTGCTCACTCAAAGAGACACACAATCTGTCCATCCCTTCCTTTGTACAGGCACAGTTGAAAGAATGGATTCTCCATGTTAGCTCAAATAGAGATTATAATTTTTTGCCCTTCATTCTCCACTGTCTTTATGAGCTCCACGAGAAGGAGTTTGTACAGAAAGCTATGGAAGTATGGCAGGAGTTAGACATCTCCTGGGATCAACTGAGCAGGATGGACTGCTGGGCGTTGTTGTACTGTCTGGACTGCTGTTCTCACTTCAGAAACCCGAAGCTCAACTTTGCGGCTGAGCAGCCTGTGCTGTGCAGAACTCCAGAACTAGAGTGAGTCTCAAATCTAGTGATGCATCAACACAGAACAATTACTTGTCTCTTAATATGTTGGTTGACATTATAAAACATTGAGGTTAGGTTTAAACATGTATGTTGAATAAAAAAATCAATATATGATGCCGTATAGAAATAACAATGTACTTCTACTACCAGTTTAACCAGCTAGCGTCAGCTTGTCCAGACTGTAAACTGGGGCAAAAATCCAGGCAAAGGTTATGGCGGTGTGTTTCCGCCGTAATTATGAGAGACTTTAAAGGGATAGTTCAACCAAAAATGAAAATTCTGTCATTAATTACTCCCCCTCGTGTCGTGTATGAGTGTTGAAGACTGACAAGGAAGAGAAGAAATTGTTGAAAAAAGTGATTATTTTTGTTTTCTTTGTGCAAAAAAGGTATTCTTGAATCTTCATAAAATTAAGGTTGAACCACTAATGTCACATGAACTATTTTAACAATGTCCTTAGTATCTTTCTGAGTTTCTTTATGTGGATGGTCAGAAAGCTCTAAAATGTCATCAAAAATATATTTATTTGTTTTCTGAAGGTGAACAAAAGTATTTTTTTGAATGACAAGAGGGTAAGTAATTAATAATGGAATTTTCATTGAAAAAAAAAAAAACTCTTTAAGATATAGGGCCAGTTGCATAAACTTAGCCTTCATGTTAAGACAGTGTTTTAAGAGCTAGTCTGACCAACTAGCAGTTAGACAAGAGTAATCTGTTTTATTTTTTGTGTTTACCTTAAACTAATATACATTATGTAACTGAATTTTAAAAACCTGTGACCAGTCTTAAAGAAAGATTTAGCTGACTATCTTTTAAAAACTAGTCTTAACTTGTTATGCAACCGGCCCATAAAGTCACAATTGTTTAATTTTGAGAGACAGTCTTAAGATGAGCCAAAAAGGGGCGATTATGAAATGTAAACATACAATTGTCAGAGGAAATTTTGTATGCACAAATACAGACCACAATACAGACTACTATAGTATATATTTAACAAAAAGATTAAAGAAAGATTAAGTGAATTTATTGATCATTTGATTTTAGGTTGACAGGGCAGAAGATTTTAGAAGGATATTTCACTGATCTGTTCTCAACTCTTGGAAAAGGAAAGTGGCTTCGAGAACTGAGGTAAGAGCTGTGACTTTTCTAATGCTGCTGATCATATTTGTTACTGACAAAAGTCATGATATAAATATAATATAAGGTCCAGATTTACTAACAGCTTGTTGCAAAGCAAACTGTTAGTGCCAATTTTTTGGTGTTTAAATTTTGGCATTACTGTCTAGTGAAGAATTAACACTAAAAGTTATTTTTCAAACCCATGTACTAAAGCAGGTGGTAATTTGCGCTGTTCTTAGTAGATTACGCTGGTCATTATGGAAATTATATGGTTTGGTCTGTGTTGTTTACTATGTGCATTGACTTTCATCAGTGCTTTTATGGAGTTGTGCTCTGATGCTAATTTGCCCTGTTTAGTAAATCTGGCCCTAAATCTCTTCTACAGACTGAACAGCAGCTGTTTGTCAGATGAAAGTGTGCAGCAGGTTCTAAATGCATTTCACAAACCGAAAAACATTGGTGGACTTCAGATTGCAGTGAAGCGCATCTCAGCTTTCACTACCCTCATCCTCAAAGACTACCTGCAGACCAAAGTGAAACGGGCGGAGATCAGGTCTCTCAAGAACACTTACATTTGCATACTTTAAGCAGCAAATTTCACTCAGCCAAGAGCCAGACTCCTAATTATGCTTTTAGATATTTTAAAGGTTAATATAATGACTGTCTATATGCTCTGGTTGACAGTTTAAGGAGTGATGATGCATTAAGTCTCTGCTCATCCCTACAGCTCTTCAGCTTTGAAGGAAAGCTTGTGTAAGGATTTTTCCCCCCATTTTTTTTTATGAATCACTAATAAATAGTTACATGAAAAGTTTTCACTTTTCAACATCTTTGTAAGTACACTTGGTTATGATTCAGATGTATGAGAAAATGTGTTTCTTGTTGACAGGTTGAGTTTGGTTAGGTTTCTTTCAAGCACACAGAATAAACCTTCACTGTCAGAAATCATTCTCAAATGTCCATATTCAAAGGCATCCAGTATTAATTTCAAGAACTTCCTGCAGGCCTTCCACGGTCTGAACTGTATAACAGAGGAGTATGTTTTTAAACCACCTTGACTTTCTCATCATGCTCATTATGTAAAGAAATGTTACTGTATTTGTAACTCTTACTCTTTGTCTGTAGAAGTGCAGATTTTGACAGGCAGGTTGATGCTCTGCTGTCTCAGCTGCCATCTGTGTCTGGTTTGAGTGTGATAAATCTTTCTGTTCCTGTCCTGACGGAGGCCTGGGCTTCCAGAATCCTCTTCCTCATCGAGTCTTGCCACAGACTGGCTGTGATCAGGTGAGAGCTATTAATGTATTTGTCCCTTTGGTTTGTGTGAATTAGTGCATTAGTTTATTATATAAATGGGTCATTTAACAGTAAGTGTTGTGATCCTTGTCCAAGAAATTCTATGTATCATTAATAAACATAAAATAAAGAAAGGCAATAAAATTGGCTCCTACCATGCTTCTCGCAAATTTAACAAATTACATTTGTACAATTTTTTCACATTGTGACTGCAGTCTCGAAAATACCTGAAAGTATAAAAGTGAAACTCCTTTTAAAATGCCATTTTTTAAAAACTATTTTTACATTTTCTTAGCAGGGATGGTGTACAATAAGTCAGCCGTATCTCACGGTAGCTTCTCTGTTTTGTAGTTTTAATGTTGGTTCAAATGGATCTAAAGATGACGAGTGGCTCCCTGGTCTTTTAATGGAGGAGGGAATCAAGTTATTGAAACAATCCAGAAAACGTCCCGAGTGCACTTTGAACATTAGAGGGTTTGTAACTTGCCTTTATCTTTGCATGATATGTTTATTTTTAGTGATATGTTCTAAATAATCAACAAATGTTATGGACAGCTGTAGATTAGTGCTTGATGAATGTGGAATATTGAAATACTGAGGTACGTAAATTAAAGTCTGATCTTTTACATTCCTGTGCATCCAGCAGCTTTTGATTAAATATGACAAATATAATCGTTTAATGAAATCTATTATCCATGTTTTTTAAAGTAAGTGTGTTTATGCTGTATTGAATGTGTGCTGCTGTTCTGTGTTTGTGTGAAGCTTCAGATGCAGTAGATCCTCTGAACGCTGCACTCGTCACACCGAGCAGATCGAGGAGCTTAGCTGCAACCAGAGAGTGACCATTGTGTTCTGTGGAGAGAAATGTACTGAACACATAACGTAAGTTCTGATTGGTTGTGAAAAATAAAGGGGCTTCTACAATATGGTCTTTATTGTTCTTATTATTATGTAGTGTAAATAATCTCAAGTACAGCATTGTAATGTTCTCTCATCTTTCCCATTGCTCCCCAGGTCTGAACTTGAATTACGATATTAACTGAAGCTGTGGAGCTGAGTCTTTTGATGCAAATACAAAGATGACATGTAATAAATCACTGCAGGATGTATGAAGAGGAAAATAATGAAATTAAGTGGTTTTTAACTATTTAAATGGGTCATAAGATGATTTAAATTTTTTCTTTCAACAAGTTTTACAAGCGGTTTGCGCTCACAGCAACCGCATTCCTCTCCAAGAGGCAAGAAAGAACGACCATCTCGTGGGACACGCACGTTTGGATGTGCCCAAAAGAAAAAATCCATTCGATAATATCGATGTATCTATTATCCATTCGATGTATCTATTCGGAAAACAAAGATAAAATGACAACGACTTTTAGCCTAAATATCTGCCCTTCTTTATTTTATACATCTTTATTGTATTATATGCATGCTCTTTTGAAACTCTCTTTTGAAAGAGTGCTACACACCACACAGAGAGTGGCTACAGTACCATCATATCTACCCAAAGTGAGCTAGACGCAAGGCCCTGGAGGCATTAGTGATAGCAAGGAAGAAGTGCACTGTACTGAAGGGACTGGCACAATAGTCTAATAAGTTCTATTTTGGAATAAATGTGTGTTAAATTTTCCAGCGTTGTCTCAGTGTTCTTTACTTTTAAGAACTTCCAAGGAAATGGGACTGTGTATTTTCATATAAAGAACTTTGTGTGTGTATAGGGTCAGCCCTGGATGGCAGAGGTTGGTGTCAATGTAATTATGATATTTGCTGCGGGGGCACAGGCTTCGATAATCTCACTCCTTTTTGACCATACCTCTGTTTGCATCCCTGTTTTATGGTCTTGTTCCTGTTCTTGTTTAGTTGATTAATTAACCAGTCCATCCTATGCATTTCTATCAATAGATCCACCTAAATATTGCACACTAAAAAAATAATAATAATTTTAAGGTTTAAGGTACGTAGTTGCAAACTTTATTTATTTTAGCTACATTTATGTAAACTAATTTAGTTGACTAACTTTCATGAAAATTTGTTCATTTAAATGTAGCTAAAATAAATTGATTGCAACCAACTACATGAAAACAATTCGAAGCATTGTTTTTTTTTTTGTAGTAGTCCACTACCACTTTAAAGTAAATATCAAGATGCAGTAGTAGCAACGTTTTATACTGTGAAACAGTGCTTACAAAGCAGATATGACTAAAGGTCCTTTTCAAATAATTAGCATATTGTGATAAAGTTCATTATTTTCTGCAATGTACTGATAAACATTAGACTTTCATATATTTTAGATTCATTACACACAACTGAAGTAGTTTCAAGCCTTTTATT
>JAUYWG010006938.1:0-18473 GCA_034779775.1 Enteromius afrohamiltoni
CATCTCTTTACTCTGGCTTACACATAACACACTGATACACATTTATTAATCAAATCCGTTAAAGGATTGTTAGGCTGTATTAATTAGATCAGCCGGAACCCAGGAACACTCCCCTTAACACATGATGTACTCGTTACATCATAAAAAGTATGGAAACGCTAATATTAGTCTGTTGGTATCCAGATCAGATGTTGTATCAGCACAAAGAGATGATCTTCATCAGAGACCAGAACACCTAGATGGGCCCTGTGGACTGATCACCAAAACCAAATTCACACACACACACACACACACACACACAATATAACTCCTTTGCACAATCTGACATGCGCTTAAAATTAAACTGAACATTAAGTGCTGAGCTTCCGGCCATTGGAGAACTGGCCCCAACTAAGCCTGGTTTCTCCCAAGGTTTTTTTTCTCCATTCTCTTACAGATGGGGTTTTGGTTCCTTCAGCTGTCGCCTCTGGCTTGCTTAGTTGAGGGCATCTAATTTTTTAGTTTTTCATCGCTTTTAATAAACAAATAGTTTAATCTCTTCATTATACATAACCATCACTCTGTTCTCCATTTGATAATGTTCAGTGCTTTTCTACAATCTGTATTGTTAAAAGTGCTATACAAATAAAAGTGACTGATTGATTGATTGACAAAGGCATGGTAGTCTCAGCCTACAGCACACAAAAGTAGAAACACTTCAGGAGTTTCGCTGTCATTAGCAGATTGGTTGAATTATACAGGATTTTCGGGAAATGCATGTGTCACGTTCTTTAACGTTCTGCCTGGAAACAAAGTTGCTCCTCACAGCAACTTCTTCACGGAAGAAGAAAATCACAGTGTTTACAACTGTGACGATGAGCTCTTATCAGCATCAACTAAAAGCTGGATTTTCAAAAGTATGTAAAATATTTAAAGTTTGCATTTCCATGCTCCAAAACATGATGCAGAATGAAACAAACTGTGATTGGTTGTTTGACATGTCGGTCAGACAGCCTCATGGGTGGGCCTTGGCCAATAAATGCTACTAAATTTCAGACCTTCAGTAGTCATTCTGAAGGTCTGGCTACGTCAGACAAAAGATATGGATATGGCCAGTAGCACTACTTAAGTAAGGCAGTATGGATTCACGCTTTTTATGTTGTTTATGCCATGTTAATTTCAGAACCTACCATTCGCATCTCAGACCTGGCAACTTTTTTCCAATCTTCTATTGTTAAATTTTAGTGAGCCTGTGCCTACTGTAGCCTTGGGTTCCTGATCTTTGTTGACAGGAGCGGCACCTGGTATGATCCTCTACTCCTCTAGCGCTATCTGATTCAAGGTTTTATAATTTTTGAGTTCAGGTATGCTCTTCTGCATACCTTGGTTGTAACGACTGGTTATTCAAGTTACTGTTGTCTTTCTATCAGCTTAAACCAGTCCAGCCATTTTCCTTCTGGCATTGACAAGGCAAGTAAGCATAACTTCTGCTTACTGGATATCTTCTCTTGTTGGACCTCTTATTCTTCTTAAACCCTAGAAAAATAGTTGTACATAAAAATCCCAGAAGATCAGCTGAGATCAGATTTCTGAAATACTTTGACCAGCCCATTTGGCACCAACAACCACGCAACATTAAAAAGCACTTTAATCCCCTTTCAAACATTCTGATGCTTGGTTTGAACTTCAGCAGATCTTCTTAATCATGTTTCCAGTTGCTGCAAAGTAATTAGATGACATAACATTTGCACTAATGAGTAGCTAAACAATTGCATGTAATAAAGTGGCCAATGAGTGTGTTTAAACAGGCGAAATGTTTTTCTCCAAAAAATGGGCGCTGACTTTTATTATCTGGGAATAAAGAAGAATTTGTGCTCCACAGAAGGAAAGTTTGTAATGTCATAAGAGTGAGAAAAGATACACTGATCACCTGTAAAAATCGCAATGTACCGATGTATTACTAAAATTAAACGTTAAACAGCTCTCCTTGTGATCTCTGTCCCAGTAAAATGAAAAACCTTTGAGTGCATGATAAATTATCTATGCTAATGTATGAAAAGCCTTAAACATACTCAGTGGCTCCCTTTATGGTGTACCAATCCTGCTCTCAATGTCAAATATATTATGCCGTCACAGCAGAAATTAAAGCGATTGAAAGGCTGTCTAATACTGTCAAATATACAGTACACAGCTTTTATACTGTGTATTAGCGGTCTTGGCAGAAATTTGGCATCATATCAAACATTACATAGTAGCTGTAGTCATTCAGAATCTGAGGCAGTCAAGAAAAAGCGAATACGATTGTATGTGGCACGCTGTGACACCGAGTCTGCATTTGTGTTTTAACAAGAGCGAATGTTACATGGGTTTGGCTGAGAGAACATCTCCCAAAGGAGCCTGAATATGGAGGTTAATGCTGGACATGGTCTGTGTCGATGCTTATTCTCTCCCAACAGGCCTTCGCACAGAACATCAAGTGACTGTAATTGAAACACACACAATTCCCACTGGGAGAGACGTTGGTTAAAAAGAGCGGTAAATAACAGCACTGCCAACCTAGATGTAGGTGGAAACACATAGGGTGCAGGTTTAAAGGTTTAAACAGACGCATTAGAATCTGTCAGTGGTGTATGGCAAATGCAAAAATAAAATACCATAATAGCTTGAACTTCAAAGAATTTATCTGCTTCAGATGAATATTAATGAATATAAATGTAACGTAAGTGATGAGCAGTCATAAATGAGATAAGGAAGATTAATGAAAGAAAGAAATAATAAATACGACTAACAACACAAAAATCATAACTAATAATGTGGTAACACTTTAATAAGGTGTCATTGGTTAGCGTTCATTAACATATTAACTAACATAAACTAGTGACGAACAATGCATTTAATACACTAATCTTAATGTTAGCTAATGAAAATACAGCTGTTCATTGTTTATTCATGTTAGCTCACAGTGCATTATTAATTGATTAGCGAAATTAAAGAATGTTTCAATAAAAAAAACAAATAAATAAATAGAATGGTTGTGTCTCCAACTGCTCTGCTTAGCTAAAAATACTTCTTTTACAAGTACAGTATTGCAAGATTTGATTTAACCTTTCAATTGATACATGTGCATTTGTTTGATAATATTTACAGAATATAACTGATACGGCCAGTAGATGGCAGTATGTCACTGTCTTTGTCACTAATTCATCCATTAAAACGATTCAGTTAAACGGTTAATTTGTTTAGTAATGAAGCAATTGATCCTCTTTTTGGATGAGTTGTTGAATCGTTTACTCGCTTGATTTGATCAAAAGCAAAGATTCATTCATAAACAGCGCTGTGTGTGAGACTACATTTACAGCTGCTCAACTGTGACTTTGCTTTTTAACTTTTGTTGACGAAATAGAGCAAAAACAGTATTCCTAAAATGTAAGTCACTTAAATAACTTTGTATTAAAAAAAATTATAAAATAAATGTTCACAATTGCAAACGTGGTCCCCTTGCGAACTACCATTTTAAATGAATACAGCTCTCTACACCATACACTTAATTCTATTAGTTACATCGTCTCTATACTTTGTTTGTTACCATAAATGACAAAAACTGCAGTCTGCTCTGCAGATCTATCCTGTGAGGAGCACGACCTGCAGCGATAGAGAAGCATTTCTATTGACTGCAGTCTGCAGGTTTTATGGCAAAAGACGGCATCGCACAGCAAACCATAATCACAGTGCTACATTAATGTGCAGAACTGGGACAAAGAGTAAAGAAGCTTTTATTTTTCACACACACACACACACACCCACTCACACATACTAAAGGTCTATAATAATATAATAATAACATGTTTTATGTAGCTTACCCAGCCGGCACACAACATCATAAGACATATTTGGTAAAATTTTTGTTGTGATGTCAGGTGACCAAAATTCAATGCACATTCAATGTCTAATGTCAATGTTAAATTGATACTGCCATAATACTGCCATAAACCCGAGTTTCATTTTCAACCAAAATGCAACATCTGTCTGACGTCATGTCCAACATCAGTCTAATGTTAAATGGACTTCCGATGCCTGGTGGGTTACATTTATAGTAGATTGCAGCAAATGATGTTTATCAAGTCATTGAATCATTTGTTTAACTGATTTTTTCAAACAGATTTACTTAGGGACAATAAGGAAATTAATCATTGAATCATTCGCTCAACTGATTTGTTCAAAATTCTGACTCAGTTAGGAACATCAATAGTATATGTTGCTCAGAGACACGCAAATAAACTTGATTAAAAATGGACCAAGTAATTGGAAACATTATGCTTGAAAATTATGCTAATATAATATAAGAAAACACCACTAATCATAATTACATAATTACATAACATTATTCCTATTAATAAAAGGATCAATACTAGCAATGATTGTTTGATATTGATAATGATACAGATATTGATATTGAATGTGTATGAACATATCTTTCTTGTCTGAATCACATTAAACCATTTCTAATCATAATCCAGTCACTGGAAATTCAAAGCAGTTAAACAGCAACATTTAAAACTAGAGACAGCCTAAAAAGCAAACATGCAATTAGCTGAACTAGATTGATTAGCTCCACCAACCAATTAAATGCACTGCCTGAACTACACCTGCAAGCAAAATTCCACTGTGAATGCTATACTTAAAAAATGCAGAGAGGGTGTTAATAGATACACACTAATTAATCTGGATGCCATGATTAGTGGGGGAAATCAAGTCTCCAGTGAGTGCCAATGTGTATTTAGCTATTTTTGTTAAATTTTAGCATGCTTTAGGTCAACATACGAAGCCTCAGATGTAATTAAAAGCTCTTATTAAGACATTCAAATCTCTACAGCTTCATAAATATGTTCGCTTTGTATATTGTGTTCTGTTAATAAAGAGTAACGAGTCACTGAAGGATTTGCAAGATGTAAACTACATTTACATTAAAAACTAAATAAGACTCAGGGGAAAAGTAAGGATAATGAAGGCAAACGTATACAGAATGATACAAAAGAATGGAGCATGAATTCAATGTCAAGGCTGCAGACCTTGAGCATTTAAAATGACGTGCCGTTTCCTTCAGCGTCACATATTCCCAACTGCCAAATCTCAAGACAATTTAAACAACTTCATTATCATGATAAATGATAAACGCAGATAAACGTACATGAATTGCATTAAAGAAGTACCTGATCAGCAGGTTTTGCTGTCAGTGGAACAATCCTGCAAAATCATCTACCTGGAAAACCATTACAACTAGCCTGTATCTTTCTAAAGGAAAGGGACCATGAAGTGAACTGAACATTTAGAGAAAGTACTTTGCTATAGCTAAACGAAAAAAAAGGGGGAAAAAAATACTCTATGTTCTTTACCAGTTAATTGCTCACCCGGAAAGATGTAAGAGATCTAGTTTAAAGAACTGGGACAATTGACTTCCAGCGACCTATAGTGTTTTAGGACTGGCAGATGGTATTGCTAGGTAGAGGAATATTTGACAATGTCCATAAAAGCTTTCAGGTCCATTAAGTTAAGTTGCTTTCAACGTTAAAAATGTTAACTGCACCTATATGCACACTTTTTTACTGTATATTTGTGATCACAAACAGAGATGAAGGGCAGTGCCCTCGCAGTGAAAGGAGGTTAAGTGTCTTGCTCAAGGCCAACAAAAGTGGCTTTAGAAGGACTTAAGCCTTGGTCTTCCAATTCATAGTGCAGATGTTTCCGGACTGAGCCACCCACAGCCACTAGAACTGGGATCAAGTTGGATTTTAACCCTGTATCTCTTCACCCTGAAAAAAGTCATGGCATAGACATCCTCTGCAGCAGTGCAAAAATCACATTTAACAAAGAGAAGATATTACTTGCGTCCTTTTCTTGAACTGAAGTTGACTTTAGTTGTGTATCACAAAGCTTTTAAACTAGATTTGCATCCCTAGATTTTTCTTTGTCTGAATTGGGACTAGAAAAATGAACAAAGGGTTATAAAATCGAATAGATCAATTTGAGGATAATAATGATGGTGCATTAGTGCAGCAAACAAAATTGGTATGATTACAAATCAAAGCGTATACTTTACACTGTAAAACTGATTTGTCATGTAACCTAAAAAGTGCTATGTGGTAAATTGTCTGGTTTTGTTCATGTCAAAAATACTATTATTTGACTGAATCAACCTGCCGCATTAGGTTACACCCATGAAACACATTTTTAATAGGTCAGAGCAAGTAGAAAAAACTTAGTATGCAAGATGCATTAAATTGATAAAAAATGGTGTTAAAGAAATGAACAATTAATAACATTTCTATTTCAACTAAATGTTGGCCTTTTAAACTTTCTTTTTAAATTAAAGCAGCACAACTATTATCGTCATTGTTTTCTGAAGGATCATGTGTGGCATAATGATGTTGAAAATTCAGCTTTACCATCACAGGAATAAATGATATTGTCAAATATTAGTATATATATATATATATATATATATACACATGTTGGTTTTTGTGATTTACGAGGAGTCTCCATAGGCGTGGTTTTATCCTGTACAGACTGTATGTGGTGTTGTCCTACACTGTCCCTACACCAAAACCTACCCCTTACAGGAAACTACAGGCATTTTTAGATTTTCAAAAAAACACCATTTAGTATGTTTTTTAAGCCTTTTGAATGACTCATGTCATTATGCAAATTTGTGTCCACATAAACCACCACATAAACCTGCAAACACACACACACATACATATATATTTATATAATTGTTTGCAGAGTTTTGTATTTGCGAAAAAAAAAAAATATATTTTCAGCTAATCCATAACATTTTCTTATTTTCTTATTGGACAGAAATAATGCATGACTATTTTTTATATATATAATTATTGTTATTGTTGTTGTTGTTATTATTATTGCATTTGTTGTTTCCATCCAATTCCAAGTTCCAAAACAAATACATCCTTTTTTTGTTGAGCAAATTAAGTACTATCTTTGCCAGAGGCTTCAGTAACACAGGATGGGTTTTCACTCTGCATCTCAGCTACAAGCTTATCAGGTTGTGACATGTATCTGTCCCAATTGCAAATTCACATTAGCCTGCAAAAACATTTGATCTGACATCAAAACAGTCCCCTTTGTGAAGGCCATGAATGCTGTAATGGTGTAAATGGAGAAACTGTTACACTGCCTCCATTGTCTCGGCATGCCCAGTATTGCACTACACGCTTTCTGCGATTTTAGGAAATGAGCATCTACAATCCTGTTCAATGCTTCATTAAAAAGCAAACTAAGTATAAGAATGAGTAGCTGTAAGCATTTGCTCAACACAAGTCACTGCTTTACTGTGGCAGTAAAAGTAAATGCTCTAGCAAAAGCAAACCTGCCATCCCCCCCAAGGAGCAGCATTAAAAGTAACTCTGACAGACTGGAGAAGTATAGTGTGCCCAGGATTATCAAGCTACAAGAGGTCTTTCCACTTGTTTCAGTCCTCTGAGGTAGGGCATGCTCGGCAATTGCCAGAGTAAATTGATTTAGAAATGCACCGCAAGACAACGATTTTATTTACTGCGAAGCGTGAGCTATCTGAGCCACACTAAAGAGAAATGCAACTCTAAAAAATGCATATCATTTCCATTATAATAAGGCTTTTTATGGCTGAAAATATTTTGTAAAGTCCTCATCCACATGTTACACAATGCTTGGGAGATTATAACTAAAAACCGCCACTTATACCAAGCCAGACGACAATAAATCTCCTCTTTTTCCAGGACGCCCACTCGGCGCAAATAGACCCAAACTCCTTGAGCCTGTGAAATGAGAAGAAGTGGAGTAATCAGCAGGTGGTGCTCGCTCAGGTAGAGGTGACAGACATCGAACTAAGCTGGAAGTGGAACTGCTACCAGGCGTGTGATGCACACAAACTCTCTCGTCTCCAGATGGGACGCTGATGACATCATTCCCAAACACCTGCCTCTGATATCAGCATTATCAGAGGCTAATAACTGCTCAATGACGAGCCACCCTTTTCCATCTCTTCAGGCTAATGTCTTGGGCTCGACAGGACAGCCTGTAATAGCTACAGCTGGCGAGCCGTTAGGGCTCCCGAACACAACCTGCTTTAAACAATAACAACACTTCAATTCTTCTATAGCAAAGCAAAGCTTTTTTAAATCCCAGGCTTCAAGTGCCACTGTCATAGTAATTATTGCCTGGGCTTTGAAAAATCCAGCTGTCAGCCCTTGTTAAGGATTAAACATGCGCCGAACACAATGCACTTTCTGTGTTAAGACTAGTACTATGAAAAACTCTCAGTTGAAGCCTATTCAATAAAACAATTAACCCTCTATTGCATGCTTATTGAAAACAATGTTGAAAAAAGACATTTCTGATTCACTTGTCTTACATAAAATGGACCTCATTAGTAAAATCAAACACACATAATAATAGTCAAAAATAATAATTTTGGGATGAGGTAGCTTTCTTTTAGGTATTCGGTGCAACGCATAAAAGTAAATTATTGAAAGACAGCTTTTTATTCAAGTATTTGTGAATATTTCTTTTTTAGAGACATTTTGTTTTAATATTTGCTTTTTTAAATAGCTGTTACAGTCCTACAAATGTTGAAAAAAAGTAAAACAAAATAAAAAATAAAAGAAGAAAAGCTATTAAACTATATTATTACATTAATAATTAAATGCTAAAAAGGCTGATAACTATTACAGTGGATCCATATCCGCTACATTGATATTCATATACATGCCACTGTCGCAGAGGGTTGCTTCGGGGCAATAAACATATTTAAGCAATTCCTCAAAACATACAAATAATTTATGTGCTTCTAAATGTTTTAAAATAAAGCCCACTCGCTAAGACATATTAATCATATTTTTGAAGGATGGATAAAAAATAATCTATAAAAATGCTGTAATGAAGGCAGCTTTCCAAAGCAAAAAAGGGCAACCCACATAGTGTATTATGCCAGAAAAATATCTTATGTGACCAAAAAAAAAAACATCTCTTCATTATTAACCAATTTATTTGCATCAAATGAAGAAAACCCAGAGGCATCATTGTGCAATAGAGGGTTAAAAGCTTCTGTCTTCAACAAAACATCAAGCTTCTTTGAAAAGCAAATGCACATGAAACTTGAAACCCTTAAGTCACAACACAACATTAAGCAGCTGATTACATGTAGACATCAAGGGCAGGCTGTCCAGACGTAGATTAAGCCAAGACTTAGACTGATATTGAAAACTAACCATTAACAGTGTCATTTTGTCCAAGACTATAGATTTAACTGTCTGGGAAATGCTGCTCTGGATAGATTGTTGTTTACAGACGCAGATTAAGTTCAAGTGCATACCGTATACATAAAGGATGTAATCATCGAAGGCTTCTCCCACTAAGTTAGATGCCACACAGCGGTACGTTCCGTTGTAGGACTTGTTAAGGTTTTCGATGAAGAGATCAGAGCCAGTAATCACGGCGTGGGAGGGGAAATCATCATCCACTTTGAGCCAGTTAATTTGATGAGGCCTGTAAAACATCAGAGTAATCATTTAGTGCTCAGTGTGAAAACGCTCAGACAGAGGCAGAGAGGAGAGAATAATGTGCCTTATTCAGGACAACTTTAGCACTGCTGTAAAGTCAACACCTGTGCAACAAACAAACATGATTCTGTCCATCTGTCTGTCTATCTATCTATTAGGGCTGGGTAAAAATATTGATATCTCATTATCAATCAATTCTCATTTTTACATTATTGATTTTTAAAGGGTTAGTTCACCCAAAAAGTCTATTCTTTCATTAATTACTCACCCTGTTTTCATTCTAACCCCATAAGACCTTTGTTCATCTTCAGAACACAAATAAAGATATGATCCAGGTCCAGAAATGTAGCAAATGCATCAGTAAAACAGTCCATGTGACATCAGTGGCTCAACTTCACTTCACTAGGAGAATCCATTCTTCTTCCTTGACATCTGTCTTCTGCCATTTTAAGAGTGTTGGTTAAAGCATATGCATGAACGTAATCTTTACACCTTAGAGGAAAGCATACACTTACTCTCTAAAATGGCGGAAGAAGTAAGTCAAATGATGTAAAAAAAATTTCTTTGCGCAAAAAAGTATTCTAGTAGCATTGCAAAGGTGAAGTGAGCCACTGATGTCACATGGACTGTTTTACCAATGTTTTTGCTACGTTTCTGGACCTGGATCATTGCCAGTTGTGTTACTGTCTATGAGGGACAGATGGCTCTTTGATATCATCAAAAATATCTTAATTTATGTTCTGAAGCTGAGTGAAGGTCTTATGTGTTTGGAACGACATTAGGGTTAATTAATGACAGAATTAATAACAGAATTTACATTTTTGGGTGAACTAACCCTTTAAATCACAAGAATCGCTTAGGCCCAATCCCAATTCTACCACTTACCCCTACACTTTCCCCTACCCATCCGTTTGGCGCGTTCACGTTTAGGGGTAGGGGTGTCTCAATTCTCTTTTGGTTGGAGGGGTAGGGGGAAGGGCTAGATAGCCCTCAAAACGAAGATTTTTCAGGACCTCACTTCAATTGAAGGGTTAAGAGAAATTTCCAACATGGCTGCTCACTCGAGCAAGCAGACCCATAAGTGTAAGTCATTTTTATGACAATTTTTCATTATATGTTTATTACCATCAGTCTTGTGTTTGTGTTTACGGTAATGTTCTGTAAAGAAACGTTGGCAAAAAAATCACTAAAGTTTGCTAGTGGATACCACTGATATGTGTACATGTAAATGAACAGTGCTTACATCGGCGCATGTCCTCTGACGTAAGGTAGTGGTAGTAGTAGTGGTGTCCCATTTCTTAGGGGGAAATTTTTAACCAAGGGGCGAGGGGTAGGCAAAGGGGTAGAAAATAGAATTGGGATTGGGCCTTAGTCTGGCCTGTTATCAATTCATCAAAAGAACCCTGAAGGGAACTTCCCATCCAGTATATATTGTGATAAGCATTGGGCTTCGGTACTTTTATTATGAAAAAAAGTCTCAGATTTCAAATTCTGTCCATGGACCCTTTTCACAAGATGACACATTTAATGGTCATCAGCATCGGAAATCCTCAAAAGTTTTTTCTTTTTTTTTTTAATTACTATTTGTATCTTTAAAATAATGTATATACATTTATAACATATTTTTTTGTATCATATTACGTTTGCATCAAATTATTAAAAAAAAAGAAAAAGTAAATTATTTTACGCTAATGCAAAGGTGTTTCTAATGCAGCGTCTATGAAAAAGATGGTACATTTCATAGTTCTCTATTCTGACTGCTGGTATCAGTCTCTCTCAGTTTTTTTCCTTTTATTGAAAGTCATGTAAAAACTATCACAGAGTTTTTCATTTGCTATTTGAGCAAATGGGAATTTAAAAAATAGATTTGTGGTACTCTGTCATTCACTGCTCTTCAAGTTAACCCAATTACACATGAACCAATCATCTCCTCCACATTAACACCAGTTTCAGCACAAAATAAACATGACAAAGAGTACAACTTCACGATCAGTATTTATTCGTTCAAAAAAGTCAATATTGCGTCACATTTAGGCCCAATCCCTATTCTATTTTCTACCCCTTTGCCTACCCCTCGCCCCTTGCCCCTTGAAATGAAGTGGAAAGGGGAAGGGTTAAAAAATTCCCCCTAAGAAATGGGACACCACTACTACACTGTTATACGTCATCATCCATTTTACACTAGCTCCTAACGTTACGTCAGAGGACATGCGTCGATGTAAGCACTGTTCATTTACATGTACACATTTTTTTGCAAACACTTCTTTACAGAACATCACGGTAAACACAAACACAAGACTGATGATAATATACGTATAATGAAAAATTGTCATAAAAATCCTTATTCAAGGCAAAAATGACTAACATTGATCTATCTATCTATGTGTGTGTTTATCAAAACAACAAAACAAATACAAAACAAGTATGAAATATCAACACCAAAACATGTATATATTTGCATACCTGTCCGTCTATCCGAGTTATTCTTGTTATCATCTATTATTATCTGCATGATAAAGCAACCAAACAAATTCGAATGAAATGAGTAAAGTGGCCTGAGGCCCCAGCGTTAGACTCACTGCGGTTTTCCTTTAGCTTTGCATGTCAGCTCGAGATTTTCCCCTTCTCTGGTCAAACCCTCAGGGAATTCCACCACAATCTGCACTTCTGGTTTATCTGTGCATTGGACACAACAAAGACACAAACACAAACTCATTTCCAGTTGCACTGCAGTACGTTGATTCAGCACGGTACCCTTATTGTATCTATCTAATTATCATTCTAAGGCCACATACCTGCCTCTCAGTCTGATTAGAAAACATCCCCGGCAGGTTTGGACATCATTTGCACATTCACATTTACGTTCACGTGTATTATGCATTCATGCTTAATACAAAGACCTGTATAATGAAGGCAGCAGATCTTAGCTTCTCTTCTGGGTTTAGCTCTTCACGCTGCACTATATTAAGTCAACCCAGTAAGCCTAAAGGAGTGCGAACATGACAGTATGTGATTTTTATAGCCTGGGTAAAGCGTGTGAGGAAGGATGACACTGCTATGAATTTGAACAGTCAATTTAACAGTACTGTAAAATGTTTTTTCTTCTTTTCTTTTATCTATGTTAGTCAAAATGTCAAGCTGTTACAGTTGAGCTGATCCCTCCTGCCTTTTCTTCTCAAAGGTCACCCTGAGCAGTCAGCTATCTGAATAAATTAATATTCTGCCAAGATTACAAAAGGGTAGGTTAACCTTTCCAGGACTTCCCGTGCCACAAAAAAAAGCGTGCTGCAAACGCTCTTAATCAATGCATTATTTGGCGGACAGCATTTCATGCTTACGCATAACAAGAATGCGTCTGTTTTAATTAAAGCAAATGCCTAGACCTTGGCCGGGTTAAAAGGAATAGTTCACTCCAAAATTGAATTTCCTCCATTATTGACTCACTTGATTTATTTCGTCCAAAACCATGTGACTATTTAGATTGAGCAACTAAAAATGGATCTTCTCTAATTTATAGTGACCACTGACACAAAAAACAACATTAGAACAATCCACATGATTCATGGACTACATCTTCTGAATCCATGTAATGTCTTTGGGAAATATTTAACCTCTTATTCACATAATCATCCTCTCCAGTGAGCCGTGAACACTGACTGGATCACTAAGTCACACTGATTCATGAACAAATTGTTCGGTCTGAAAGAAATCATTGGAAAGAATCGGTTCACTGTGAAATGATTTGTTCTCCGATCTGAACTTGGTGATCAGGTTATATAAGAGCTGTGTGGTCACTATGAACTGTCATTTATGGAAAACAGCTGCATGGAGAAAACCTGAATTATAGGCCAGTCAGGCTTCATTTGACAGGAATGAAATGAGGCTGTGAGGGACTATCTATCTGATAAAAACTAATTTTCAGTAGAAAAAAAAAAACAGTTTTGAAACCGTTAAAACAGCTTGGTGAAAATTACATAATCAAATCTGAATTACCATCAATAATCTTCGCAACACTTCAGATAATTCTGATGGAATCGGAGTGCTTTCTGACCCTGCATATTGCAACACATCTACCACATTCAAGGACCAGAAAGGTAGCAAGGGCATCATTAAAATAGTGAACTAAAATAGTACAAAGTCACATTTCAGACAACGCAGGGTCAGAAAGATTTAAGATTTAATCAGAAATATCTTACAGGTTTGGAATGTGTAATTAATAAAATATTTTTTCATTTCTGGTTGAACTGTCCCTTTAATATATAGTGCTATTGTAAAGAATACAAGTCTACCCCTCTCATCTTTGTTTTTATCTGTTAAAAACAATATGGCATATAACCTCATCTCGTCTTAGCTTCACTGGTTTTGGTTTCTCTATATACGGTCTAATTGTGGAACAAAAGTTTCAACGTCAGTCAAATTGCTGATTGAAGACGCTTAAACCGATTCCTTTTTTGTGTTTCACAAACAAAACAAGTGTGACATTAGTGTGAATAATTACATTTTTGGGTGAACTATTTTGGGCCTCACTCCTGTTCTTTTCCTTATAAACAGTCTAACTGTGTAATAAAAGGTTCTTTGGTTCATTACATTGTCAGTCAAATTGACCCCTGTATGCAGGTGGGAAGATTAAGCCGAGGTTATTTTACAGCTGAAAGTTTTCTCCTCATCTTGAGATGACTCACACTGCACTTCCAGGTATTTCTGGGCCTGGAAGTCCTTCACGGCTGGGTGGTCAATGATGCAGATGACGGCCACTCCATCGTCCTCCTTAGAGACGGTGAGCCTGAGCCGGCTGGTGACAGTGAACATCCTGTCGTATAACTCCTCGACAGTCGCCTCACCTGGGAACGGACGAAAGAGTGACATGTCAGCCATAACAAGCGAGCTCTCTCCATCCTGGCCTGCTCATAATAACACAGTGTCACCAAGAGAGGTGTGGGTCACGAGGAATGATACCATCACCTCCAGACAAATTTCACATTCATTTATTGTGGGAGACAGGTCTTTTGAGTGCACACAGAGCAGTCATGCTTAATACACCGTGTGCAGGGCACATTTTGAGCCACGTGTGTGACTTCCAAACATCACAGCAGGACATAAAACACAGGTTTGCATGACAGTTTGTTCACCATGTGAAAATCATTATTTTATTGGGGTGTTGCCACTTTTATTGATTTATCGATGACATGAGATAGACTGCTGTTAGCTTTGCTGGTTCTAGGTGGTTTAAACTGGTCTCCAAGCTTGGCCAAGCTGCCGATATACAGGTTTCTTCAATCTCTTATGGCAAATCTTTGCATATCTATCAAAGGAAATGCTGAAATCTAACAATTCCCTGGAAAAAAACAGTTAATATTAAAAAATAATAATAATGCATAAACTTTGTTTTTGCATAAACTAAATTTTTTAATAAGCATTTGTCCTACTCTGTATCCTAAACTCCAGAAACATTGGTGCCTTATATTTTACAGCAGTCAATGCAATTTGGGAAAGGAATCAATTAAATCTTAATGTGTGTGAAAATAAGCAACCCCTTTTATAATCATAGACATTATTATAAGGAACATTAATTTAATTACACATACTGTGAAAAAATAAATAATTCTCCATCACTGTTCAGTTTATTTAAAAAACACCATTATGTTTGGTTCCCTATTTAAACAAATGCATTGAAACAGTTCTGTTTTGTTTCAACTCGATATTTTCATTTTGAAAGAACATACAGTGCATTATTTTACTTGTGTAACTAGGAATTCCCCTTCCCATTATGCTTTGCACAGGGCTTGATAAGGATATCACATTTTGAAATAAAATGTTATTTTAGGCATGTTTTATTAAGTTGATAAAATTGGGAGACTTGCCGCTGTCGCCTCTGGCTTTCTAAGTTGGGGACGCCTGATTTCTAGTGATCATCGTTGTCTTGACTACTTGACTCTGCATTTGACCAATAATAGTTTAATCTCGTCATTATACATTACCATCACTCTGTTCTCCTACTTGATAATGGTCAGTGCTTTGCTACAATCATTATTGTTAAAAGCGCTATATAAATAAAAGTGACTGATTGAAATACAAATACTTTGAGCGTGCCATGGATATATCAAAACCATCTTATGTTATGCAGAACAAGTTGGCTAAAGCCTAAAGTTTAAATCAAAACGTATTATTATTATTTTTTTCAGTGTAGACAGATGTCTCTCTATTAATTAATTTATTTTCGCTTGAAAGACCTGCAGCACGTTGACTAAAGGGCCGAGGCTGCCTGTCCAGCATAGGAGAAGGGTCGGCCAGCAAGAGCAGATCGTCCTGTACAGCTTTGAAGGGTGTCCTTAATGTACAGGAGGGCCCTGCAGGTCGAACAGCAGTGACCAGGATCTCAGTAGCTTAACAAAATTTGCTCTTTTGAAATTAGCTCTTTTAGAAAACGCTGGATTGCAGCAGGGGAATAATCCAGCTGCTGTGGCGTTGTTCAACAGCGTAGGCTTCGTTCGTCAGGGACAGCAAAGTTGCACGTCGCTGAAGGAGAAAAAATCTGAAGTCCTGCGGCAGAAGTACATGTAATGTGCAACAAGGACTTCATAAAGTGTTGCCTTATTTTTTTATTAAATTGCGTAATTGTGTTACATTTGTTATCCCCAACAATGCTAACATAAATCTGCATGGTTTAAAAGTGAGTTGTTTGAGCGATGCTTTATAGAATGCAATGCTATGACAATAATATATCTTTTATAATTTACCTTTTCTTGTCAACAAATTTCACTGAAATATGACCGCACCTGTATACTACAAGGTACATGACAGCTGTTTCCAACTTTTTAGATACTACTGTTCATATCTTTTATAAGTAGTATTCAATTTGAGAATTAATTCTGCAATCTAATATGTTTAGCTGGAAACAGCACCGTTGAGTCTAATTTAAATGAGACAGTGTTATAAAACTTTAATATCTCAAAATATCCTTTCAAAAATGTCAAGGTAATTTATAATACTGCTGGTGGTTTTTGCACCTGTTTCGAAACTCTTTTGGTGACAAAATGTCTTTATTTGCACTATTGAGGCATTCACAAGCTGCAGGTGCTGAACTTAATAAAGAGCTTGTTAATTGCTGGCAAAACATAGGATGCATTCACAGGTTTGGCTTCAACTGATTGCAGGTAAATATCCATCCAGTGTGTCATGAGTGCCCTTAAGCTCTCCTCAATTGTCATCCAGACCTCAACTCCCATCAGCCACTGCATCTCACCGTCATCTGGACTCACAGTCACATGGACCAAATTTCCCACAATTCATTACTCTCTCACTCTCTCACACCTGTCAGAAATCTGTAATCACACTCACAGCTGCAGTTCATTTTCCCCTCCCTCCTCACTCATCTTCATCTTCACTTCATCTTGTGCACACACCACAGTCACACTTAGGAACTTCGCGAAGTCTTGATTTGCTCTGGCATCATTTCTGAGCGTTTTTATTGTTTATGTTCTGCCTGTGTATTACCTTGAACTGTTTCCCTGTTTGCCGCCTGCCTTGACCTTTCTGCCTGGATTTTGACCTGATTTAGTCTTACCTCTATTACTATGTTTGCCTGTGTATCTGACCCTGCCTGTTTAAGCTAGTTAAAACTGCAGTCATGACATAGTGTTCTTTTTGACCTCTGTTTTTTAAAATATTATTTTTACTGTTTTAATAAATGAAAAAGTGCTTCAGAAGGGTCAGTATGTGAACAAACTGTCTGAAACAAGACTACCATTTTGATACTAAGAAATGTTCTTCATTTTGATACTAAGTAATTGCTTAGCTATTTGTAGAGCCAGATACTACTGATAAGCAATTAAAAACAAAACAATACAACCATTTTTAAATGAAATAAAGATTAAATTAAATGTGAACTTTATGCACTAAAAGATTAGCTGTACTTATGATGGATGGTCAGGACATGTGACCATAATGAATTTATATGAAGCAGCTCTGGGGTCAGCAGCTTCCTGTAGGGTTAATGCCCATCATGTTAGCCCTCATCTCAAGACAATTTCTAGACTCAAGGGCATTGAGCTAATTGCAGCACAGAGTATGACAGTTTACTTGAACCTAATGAAGTGGGAAATAATTACAGCTTGGATCTGACCTATAGCTGATCTGTCAGCGCATACTAAGACACTGTTTTCAAAAGCTACTGTACACTAAGGAATTTACATTTACATTTACATAGAAGCCATAATTTCCCAATAACTGGAAATGACAATAGGGTTTGGGACAATGTTGCCTGTTTAATCATCACACCAATAAATTATTTATTATCATTTAAAATACGGTATTAATAATCATTATATTATTTTTAAAATATATTTTATATCCATTTTTATAAATCAGTAGAATTATGATTATAATGATTGTTTAACTGAAGCTTTAGATTCTTGATTTGCTTATCACTTGTAAAAGCCATAGAGCAAAAAATGCATTAATTATTAATAAATACTGTATGTAAAAAAAAAAAATATATATATATGTATATATATATATATTTGTCAAGACAGGTGAGGGACACAGGTGGTAAGGGTTAACTAATCAAGTAAACAAGAACATAAACATAACAAGAACATAAAAGGACGCACAGGAAATCATAGACGAAACCAAAGACATAGAACACAGACAGGGGTGTGACATCATCTCCCCCTCCCGGAAGGTGCGTCCTCACACCCAAAGACATCCAGAAGGAGAGGGAGGGTGGGCGTCTGGGCAGGACGCATCGGGCAGAGTCACAGGATGCCTACAGGACGGCATCGAAACCGCAGATCAGGAGCCTTGGGAGGCCATGGCGGATCAGGCGCAATGCACGTACTGGACACAACAACTCTAAGGGGCAGAGATTGCAGGTTCACTGTGAGCCAGTGCACTGTGAGCCAGTGCATTATGGGAGTAATACAGTTGGCAGTGGGAGGACTC
>JAUYWG010006938.1:18573-31992 GCA_034779775.1 Enteromius afrohamiltoni
CCATATGCCCCAGGAGGCTTCCCGAACTACGGGAAGGACGTGAAGGGAGCCGCCTCGCAATGAACACATGAGTCATCCACAAGCGCTGCCTCAGTGTGCTCCCGGCCCAGACACATAAGACAGTGCTCGTGCCTGTGTGAAGAGGCGAGGAAACTCCTGCACCCAGAAGTGCACGGTCGGATCGACATCCCGAAGAACGCCTCTCCAACCATGAAAAAAATGCTCTTTTACGGCCCGGTTTTCCCAGGGAGGACCTCTCGCGGCACGCCGTGCACTCAGTGTGAGGTCGCTGGCTGGAATGCAAAGGGTGGCTTGTCTCACAGCTTTTACAAAGGCTACCAGCCCATGGGGTTCGCCGATCAGCCGCCCAGCCGCCCAGCCGCCCAGTCCTTCTCTGCTGACGGCAAAGAGAGAGCGAATACTCGAGCAGGAAATCTCCGGATTTTTCTTCCATTTTTCTCCGACTTGCAGACGTGAAACAATGCATACACTGTCAGCGAGGCTTCGAAGCAAAAAGCTGCATGTGCATTACATCCGTGCCCTCTTATACTCACGTAGTGATAAGGTGCACCTGGCTGTAATTAAATGGGCACTAGATTATTTAGATTAACTAAATAGGGGCACTTTAATAGAGCGAATTATACCTTCAAATACAGTTTTTATTTATGGCAAAACATTTGCACACAGTATATCATCTTTGGTAAATAAATGTTGCTTTACACTTCATTATAATATCCTCCAAAGCTTTACAATCTGCCTTATTGTAAGCAATGTGTAATGACAACAGAGTCCTTGTAGTTCAGAGTAACACTTTTTAATTACAAACCAGTCGTTACAACCTTAATGTGCATTTTCTGTGATCCTTCGTACTAGCTAGCATTTGATCCATTCAGCAGACAAAATATCTTGCCTTAGGCCACTGTCTGACTGCTTTTCACTGCAGTTAATAAAGCTGTGATGTTTGTAATCCATAAACAGTAGACACATCAAACTTAGATTCTGTTTAAATGCGCCATATCATCTGCCATGTTTGCCTCTGTTTCCCCAGGTAGTCTATCTGAATGTTATTCAACAGTCCCACCCTGCTGTCTAATGGAGAAAAGCTGTTTATAAGCACATTAACCAGCCTGCACACACACTCCTTTATGGCAGCCTGCACTGCCTTAACCAGTGAGAACTAATATGTGGGTAGCATTTGCTGAGTGGGAGGTAAACAGTTGGAGTTCATTCAAAGCTACTTATTTAAGCTTGACTGAAAGCACCAAAAATCCTCTTTCAGAGAACAGCATGTTGAGAGCTTCTTGTCAATTCACCAGATACACCTTTTGAAGGCTTAATTAAAAGTCATTACCAAGTCAGAATCTAGACCATGGTGTTGTGCGCAGATCAGAGGCATCAGTAATCACAGCAGACTTATCTGAACAATCTTCCTTGGATCTAAGTCAGACCTTGCAGTGGTTGGTCTCCTTTCATCCATTTGATGGTGGAAGCAGGTTTGCTGCCCATGGCGGTGCAGGTTATCTCCGTCTCATTCCCCTCGCTCACGATTTCCTCGCGGGACTCTAAGATTGGGTTGCCTGGTGGAACTGGCAAAAGATCAACAGCAGGATTAGAGATGGTGCGACAGCTCTTTAGCGTTGGATCAATGTTTTTTTATCTGTGCTTGCTAAAGGACAAACTGTTATTTTACTAAGATCTGCAGATGACTATCGAGAACTTCAATTCAATAATAAAGCACACTATGGTGGAAAAGGTGTTGTTTTCGAGACAATCTTGATTTTTTTTCACTACATTCTATCTGAAAATGCCCTATAGTCTATGTTTTGGTATGAAAACTGGTCTCCAGCATTGATTGCTGGTGTGCTGGTGTCCCCACCAGGCATTTTAACTAGCGAAACCAGCAAGACTTCCTTGGTTCCTCGCTAGGTTTCTACCTCAAACCACCTAACCATGTTAGGGGGTTGCCACTGTCGCCTGTGGATTCCTTGATGCGGTTTTATAAGGTACTATTTTTAAGAGCTTCTGTGGAAGAAAATATGTGTTGTAAAAAATGCTACACAAATATATAAACAGAGCTGATTAGTTACTAGTGCTGTCAAACGATTAATTGTGATTAATTGCATCCAAAATAAAAATATATCTTTGTGTTCTGTATATATATATATATATATATATATATATACATGCATGTGTGTGTATTTATATATGCATAATAAAAATACATGGCAGACAAACATATATTATGTAAACAAGAACTTTTATTTTGGATGTGATTAATTGCTTGACAGCAGTATTCACAGTCCAATCAGTACGTATTTGTAGGAGGTGAATAAATTGTACTAAAACGTACAAATTCATACAATCTCACTCATGTGATTTTCTCAAAAAAAAAACCCCATGTCGGTTAGGTTTAGGGGTGGGGTAGGGTAGGTCATTTGTACAAATTAATATGAATTGGCAACCTGTAAAATACGTACGATTTGGTACAAATCGAGTGAGGTCATATGAATTTTATGAATTAGACACCTCATAAAATATGTACAAATTGTACTGGTTTCCCAAACTATGCTTAATGTAAGGACTGCAGTGGGTTTGTGTGTCAATAGCAAAAAGCTAATCATTATTTAAAAACTAAAAATAGAATTATTTAATTATTTTGACCATTAAGTGGCAATAATCTGTAAATATGCAAATATGCTGTTAAATTACTGAAATACTATTTCAAGAAAATATGTAATGTCAAAGTGATTTTGCCAGACAAAACCAAAGAAGATTTAATAGAAATCAATAAATTATAAATGATTTAATACCTAATCATGTAATTCATAAAAAGTAACTGTAATCTGAGCATTATTAAATGTAATATACTCTAATTACATTATTATTATGTTTTTTCAAAGAATTCTCATATTATCGCCAACATATTATGTGTTTAGAAATGCAGGTATAGTAATAACAATAAAATTACAAATAAAAATAATTTATTCATGTGACGCAAAGCTGAAATTTTAACTTCTTTACTCCAGTTTTCAGTGTCACATGATCCTTCATAAACAATTTTAATATTCTGATTAGATGCTAGAAATGTTTTCTGAAAAGAAAACATTTCTTAATATTATCAAGGCCGAAAACCTTTTTCTTCCTAATAGTTTGTGAAAACCACTTATCCACTTTTCCTTTAAAAAACACATCTTTGCATTTTCTATTCAAAATAATCTAGAAAAAAGAATCACAGGTCATGTCAAAATTGTCAGAATCACAAAAATGTTTCAAGCAGCATTACTGTTATTTTCAAATGTAATAATATTTCACAAAATTATTGCTTTCACTGTACTTTTGAACAAATAAATGCATCCTTGTTGAGCATTAGAGACTTCTATTAAAAACATGGGGGTGATGAAAATTATTAAAAAGCCGAAACTACCATCTACAGCTGGTTGAAGCAGGTTTTCTTCAGTAGGATAGCAAGCATAGGTCAAGCAGGTCTTGGGCTGGTTTTAATGTGGTTTGGGGCACTTTTTAGCCAATCAGGATGAAAACAGTCAGCCGATTGAATACCACCTTAATCCTGGTCAAGCTGGTCTGCGCTGGTTTTAGAGGGTGTTTGGGTACTTTAGGTTTTGGACCAGCTTCATCCGCTCAGTTAGGCTGATGAACAGCAGGGCTAGATTATCAACAATCCAAACTGCTTCAGCTATCTCTAAAGCATTCACACAGAAGCATTTCTATGTATTGATGGTCTTATTGTGTATTTGGACAGTGCCGGACCCATTCCACCAACTGACAAGCTGTTTTACTCATGTCTTTTCTTCATAGCACATTAACTCATATGGTACTTTGCTGATGGCACTAAAGTGACTGTCGCTTACGAAAACTGCTGTTTGAGGGCTCTTTTTTCTAATATCTTGCATCATGCTTTCATGTCCTGTGGTTAAGAGTCCATGCTGTGACGGAACGCATATCCTCATAAAACTCATGTTACTTTAGAGAGCACTCAGTTCCATTCAGCTCTCCAGGATGTCCAAATATGCCGCATAATAAACCTCTAATGTTAGTGTCATTCAACGCAAGAGGCGCACAAAGCTAACTCCCGAATCGCTCGATGTAGCCTTTTCAACATCTAAGAGGAATTCAGTCAATACGCCTGCCAAAAGCGATCTACCAATATCAATAGCGCAACATCTGTTCCTTTTTTGTTTGGCTTGTGTTATTGGAAACGGCATGAGAGTAATTGGTTGATATTGTGTCATGGTGAGATTCAATTAGACAAGTTCAATTGAGTAAAGGAATCAATGAGGTAAATCGATAATCGGGATTTTAGCATTCTGAAGGGAGACGTCATACCCAGCACAGTGATGTCTGCGTAGGCTTCTTGGGGGGGATCCGTGTAGAGCTGGCACACATACCGCCCCTCGTCCGAGAGTGACACGTTGGACAACGACACCAGCAGCTCGTTGTCTGAGAAGTTAACCAGCTGAAACCGACTGTCCTTCAAGGCTGAAGAAACATAAAGACATGAATGAGTAGGAAGTAGACAAATCAAGTCTTCAGTGTGATAAAGTATAACAACAGATTAATAAAAAATGAGTTTAGTGAGATTAAACTTGGCTGTTTGTTCATCTTCTTTTATCTGCCCAATAAAACAGAATCCAAATGTTAAGCTTTTTTACTCTGTACTGTTCATTTTCACTTTGTATGTTTTAAAGCTTTAGGGTTTTGGTTTAGTGTCTTTGCGTTTGCATTTAAACGTAATTTTTCCCCACATCACATTCTCCTTAGGGACCTCTTAAACAGCAACAAAGAAAAACAACTTAATGCTATACATGGTAGTTACGGTAGTTATGAAACACTTCAAGTATTCCAATTGGTCCATATATATATATATATATATATATATATATATACAGCTCAAAAAATAATGGGAACACTTAAAAAACACAATGTAACTCAAAGTCAATCACACAAACTGCCCACTTAGGAAGCAACACTGATTGACAATCAATTTCACATGCTGTTGTGCAAATGTAATAGATAACAGGTGGAAATTATAGGCAAAAAGCAAGACACCCATAAAAAAGGAGTGGTTCTTTGGTGACGACAGACCACTTCTCAGTTCTTATGCTTTCTGGTTGTTGTTTTGGTCACTTTTGAATGCTGGCGGTGCTTTCACACTAGCGGTAGCATGAGACAACCCACAAAAGTGACTCAGATCCATCCAGGATGGCACATCAATGCGAGTTGTGGCAAGAAGGTTTGCTGTGTCTGTCAGCGTAGTGTCCAGAGCATGGAGGCGCTACCAGGAGACAGGCCAGTACATCAGAAGACATGGAGGAGCAACAATCCAGCAGCAGAACCTCTACTCTAGAAACAGGAGGACAGACATGTGACAGACATGACAGAGTCTGGAGATGCCATTGAGAATTTTCTGCTGCCTGCAACATCCTCAAGCATGAGGTGTTTGGCAATGGGTCAGTAAAGGTGTGGGGTGGCATTTCTTTGGAGGGCCACACAGTGTGCTCCATGTGCTCGCCAGAGGTAGCCTAATTGCCTTTAGGTGACGAGGTGAGATCCTCAGACCCCAATTCTAGACACCATGTGGCTGGAGTGTGTCAGCAGTGCCTGCAAAATGAAGGCATTGATGCTATGGACTGGCCCGGCCGTTCCCCAGACATGAAACCAATTAAACACATCTGAGACATCATGTTTCGCTCCATCCACCAACGCCACGTTGCACCACAGACTGTCCAGGATTTGGTGAATGCTTTAGTCCAGGTCTGGAAGAAGATCCCTCAGGAGACCATACACCACCTAATCAGGAGCATGCCCAGGCATTGTAGGGAGGTCATACAGGCACATGGAGCCACACACACACTTCTGAGCCTCAATTTGACTAGTTTTAAGGACATTCCATCAATGTTGGATCAGCCTGTAGTGTTAGTGTGTTTTTCCCCTTCAATTTTGAGTGTGACTTCCAGCCCAGAGTGTGAAATCCAGACCTCCATTGGTTAAAAAAAATTGAGTTTTTGTGTGATTTTGTTGTCAGCACATTCAGCTATGTAAATAACAAAGTATTTAATAAGAATATTTCATTCATTCAGATCTAGGAGACGTTATTTTAGTATTCTCTTTATTTTTATACACATACACACTGTGACAGGGACTCACAAGACGATTGATCCATTTGCAGACTGTTTATTACAGACGTGGTCGTACAGACAATGGTCCGACAGGGTATGTAAAAACAACACAGGCAGAGCAAAAGACAGTACCAGGCACAGGCGAGAGTTCAGGGTATCAGGCAAGAATCACGGTTGATATATCCAGGCAAAGGTCGGGGAAACAAGCGAGAATCAAGGTCGAGAAAACAGTCCAGGTAAGCCACCAAAAAGCTATCCAAAATGCACAAGGGTAAATGCTCAGTGATTGTCGGCAAAACAATACTTCGCGGTGAGCGGAACTCAGCCGCTCTCTTTTAAAGGGGAGATGAATGAAAACACCTGGGGCGGAAATACCCAAGGTGTGTGGGTCAAATCGGTCCGGCGGAACTAATATTCCAGAGAGGGTTCCCGCTGATGACGGTCGGACAGCACCACAGGGGGTCATTCCTGTGGCTGGCTTTTGGAGTGAGTTTTGGGCATACTCGGCCCATAGTTTGCGTGAATAAAAGGCGCATGGGAGTAGTTTGCCTGAATCTCCCTGATGTTGTGACAGCACTGCCCCGACCCCAGTGCTCGATGCATCCACTTCCACTGTGAATTCCTTCTCCAGGTCTGGATGATGGAGAATGGGTGCGGTGGTGAATCGGGTTTTAAGGTCGGTGAATGCCTGTTCGCTTTGTGGGTTCCACTTAAGGATGTTTGGCCCTTTTTTAGTCATAGAGGTGAGTGGAGATGCTACCTGGCTGAAGTTTCTTATGAAGCGGCGATAAAAGTTTGCGAAACCCAGGAACCTCTGTAACTCCTTGATGGTACGTAGAAGAGTAAGTTAAGTACGGCAGTTACTTCTTGGCCGATGACGTATCCCAGGAAGGATATACTGGTGCGATGGAATTCACATTTTGTGAGCTTGGCATACAAGTGGTGTTGGATTAGGAGTTGCAAGACGTGTCTGATGTGTTTGATGTGATTCTGGTAGTTTTCAGATTAAATCAAGATGTCATCAATTTAGACTATGGTGTATCTGTTTAGCTCTGCCCGGAAGACATCATTGACCAGTGCCTGAAATACGGAAGGGACTATTCGATAGACCGAACGGCATCACAAGATACTCGATACATACGGCTGAGGGAACTTTAACTCCATTCATGCATCGTTGATGGCAGTGAGTAGACCATTTCTGAATTTGATGAGTCACAGGATGATGGGGTGGTCTGGAGAATGAATAGTGAACAACCGGATGATTTCAGAGTGTAGCGGCCCCAGGAAAAGCTTCAGGTCCTTGGTGATGTAGGGGACTTTCCAGAGCCCAAAGGCCGAAGTGGTTACTCATTGGCCATTAATCATAATTGTAAATAAGTGTAAATTCCGCTGCTGTGGTATTTCCCTGTTTTAGTGACAATATTTCTTCACCAGGATCCCAGCCACCCGTGGTGTGATCAAAAACTTCACGGAATTGCTGAAGGAAAGCATTGTAGCTTAGGAAAGTCATTATTTGCCCCTTCCCAAAGGGCGGTAGCCCACTCTAATGCCTTTCCAGTCAATTGTGAGCATATTAATGAGACCCTGGAGTCATCATTTGGGGAAGCAGCTGGACTGTTGAGTCATGTAGATGTTACACTGCATGAGAAAACCCTTGCATTTTCCCGGAGCGCCGTCATACTTTTCTGGTAGAGAGAACCGTGCGGTGTGGCTGGTCAACATAGGCGCGAAAACAAATGTTTCAGGTGAAATTTTTGCGATATTGTTTGTGTATTTTTTATCCCCAAACTAATTCCTAACAGAAAAAAAACCTCTTTCATTCTGTACTTCTCATTTTCAATTTGAATGCGTTTGTGTTTTGCATTTCCCTTGAGAAACTTTACTTTTAAACTTAAAGTACTTTTAAAAGGGAGTATTTTAAAATTTCTAATTACTTTTGAAAGACTTCGAGTATTTTTTTACCATCCCACTGGTCACACTGCAAGAGGATAGTGTTTATTACATCTGTAACGCGGAAGACAGAGGCATTCGGATCCATCTGCGGTAAGAACAATTTATTGACTTAGGCCGACTGGGTAAGGCATCAACAAACAGAATCAGGAGGAATAGGCGATAATCAGAGTCGAGGTACACAATCAAAGTTTCAGAGGCAAGCAGCAAGTATCAGCAACGGTTAAACAGTCCAGGTCAAAACACTACAAACAGAGCAAGATAACACGCTAGGAGTAAACGGTGAAAACTAATCTAACACTTCACAAAGAACTGACAGGTGAAACTAGCATTTATAGTGACATCAATGAGTGACAAATGACCAGATAGACAACAGCTGTGAGGGAGTGATGCATCATGGGATATTGAGTCCAACATGTGACAGAGAGTCCAATATGTGAATGAAAAGCAGGAGTGCTCTCATGGAGGGTGCAGCCGGCTGTGATTGTGACAACAGCAGTGCTTTTTATACTTTTTTCCGTTAAATACAACTGGATTCAGGTGCTCACCAAATAAGTACCTCAATAAACAGAATGAAGTATGTTAGTGTAGAAATTTAACAAAGAATGGCATGACATGCTTGTCATACTCAGCGAAATACTAATTTAGGAATAAATTGCAGTGTTTTTTCCAGAGCTTTATATATATATTTTTTTAAATATTTATTCTTTTTAACATGTTAGTGTTATTTTTTATCTATGAATCAACTTTTAAATATTGATATGCTCTTTGAAAAACGTAGCCTTAAGATCTTTTGTGAATACGAGCCCAGAACAAAAATAATACAATATAAGTTGTGGAGAGTTTCATTTAAATGAGAAAACTCAAAAACCATGCTCAAAGTTCAAGAAGTCAAAGCTCTAATTAAGCAACTCCATCAGAAGTCTAAGACATTTGATGGTGCATTTTAAGAACCTCCTCTTAATCCCAACCCTGAACCTGGGAAGCATTTGTAAGTCTCCTTCCTAAGAATAATGATGAGGCCAGCTTGTTTTGAGCAGAAAGATGGTGGGTGGAGAATGAAAGACCTGATTTTCTTAGTGCTCGGACTGAATTGCAATTGATATGGGGAGTTTATGCACTATGCATCAAACAGATCTATGACTTCAGACTTAAGGTAATGCCGGAGGACAGCAATTTCTCCACATCAGTACAGTACGTCTGTAGAAGTGCTGCAGAAGTCTGGGAGAATATGAAGGATATAAATCTCTGCAAAGCAAACCTGCGAATGAACAGGGCTCATTAGAGCACATTATATATTCTAAAGCATCAGAGTCCGTAAGAGGTTGACAGTGAGTGAATCTGATTGTTCTGTGTCCCAGCTGGCTTGAGATGCTCTTCAGCTGTCCTAGCCTGCTATCTCAAATTGACACACAGATTGGAGAACGAAAAGAGAAGGGACACAGAAAATTACATGTATCATGTTAGATGAAACAAATACAAATTGGACAGTCTTACAAAACAGCATATATCTTCTTATATTGATGGAAATGCAATAGGTAGAACATAACATGTCTGTAATAAGTGGCCACATACTTTATTCTTTTTTAGGAAATGTACTGTAAAACATTGTTTTTGGACTAGACTTTGACACATTATCAAAAATATCTGGATAAGCACAATTAAAGCTGGGACGCAGTGACAGAGAAAAAAAAAATGGGGAGGAAAAATCGTATTTCACTTTTTATTGTGTTTCACAAAACTTGTGCGTTTTCCTTGAGGAAAGGGAGCACATGGTGTTAGAATATAAATTAGCCTTTATCTGCTTTATAAATGCTTTATAAGGTATCCTTACTTTAGATGAGCTCAACAAAAACAGATGTCTGGCAACTACTAAATGCTTTATAACTACCTGACTTAATCATGAATTACAGCAGGTACATGTGTTTATAAAGCATTTGTTAACACACTGAGCAACTATGATCGTGTGTCTAAATAACAAGATTTATTAATGTAAATTTAAATAATTTATTAATCATTTACTTAGACTTTCTAATTAAACACGGACAACTCCTAAATTACTGGTTTGTAAATAACATAATAATTAAACAAATGATAAACTGATCATCAGTAAAGTATGGAAATACAATTATTAAACATTATATATGTTCAAGAACGAAGCATTTATAGATGCACTTGTAAACTGTTTACTAATGCATAATAATGTTGGAACAATGGATTATAAAGGATGAACTGAGTATTTACTAATGCTTAACTAATTGTTCATAGTAGTTATTTTTAAGTGTTACCCTTTTTTCTTATTTTTTCTTATTATTTTTTCTTAATAAATTCTGATTTTTTAAATTAATTAATCAAATGTGGAAATATTTGATACTAAATATTTAAAATGTAGACACACTACATGAGAACAACAGCAAGAACAACAATGAACAATGAATGAAGTTTTCTCTAACTAGCCGTTTTGTATTTGTTGGATACATGTAATCCATTTACTAACAGCAGAACAATGCAAAAGTGGTTATGAACTATACACAATATTACAAAGTGGCAAATATGAACGAAATAAATGAGAAATGGGACAAGTTGCATCCCAAGGTTCTTTAATATTTAGGGAAAAAAAAACATTAAAAAACACATTTTCCTTTAGGTGAGACCTGTTGTACCCTAATAATGAAGTCATGAAATTTTAATGCCTGCAATGTGGGTTACATTTTACCCAAAGATCCCAAGTGAATGAAATTTCCTAGGAGAACAGGAAAATAACAGTATGCTATACGTACAGTAGACGCTATAACACAACACTGAAACAGTCATCATCCTCCTGGCATTAATAGTATTATAATTTAGCTCGCTTGAGTGTACTGAAAAAGAAGTTCACAAAAAAAGTGACAAAAATATCTTTGAGCGGGGAAATGTAATTTGTAGCGAATATCATTAAGTCTTGAGAAAATGAAAATGACAGTTTCTCCGACCGTCACTGTTAAAGTCACTGTTTAATTCTAAGTTGCTCTTAAAAGGCTTATAGAGCAGCTCTAGCGTAAGTGACAGGAAATGAGAATAGCGGTCTGAATGTAATGTGATAAAACCTTAGCCATCGTTCCACAGCGGCAACAATAAACCGCCGCCGAATCATAATGCTAATATATAACGAAGCGCGCCATGCAATATATCATCGGCCGGCATCCACAGGTGCATGCTATATGCACTAAGACACATTCGCATTCTAGTGTCATTTTGAATGCACAGTGCCAGCCATCTGTGCTGAAGGGATAAAACTATGAATTGTTCAAGTGGTCATACTTTTCACAAACAGAGCTGGCAGCCCAGTAAACATTAGACAGAATAATACATTACAGCATTAAAGAGATTGAAGGCTGAGCATCCCTCCAGTCACATCCATAGAAATAATGTCAGAGCTTGAGGCGAGAACGCTCACTCTCCCTCTCTTTCTGTCTATCTTCCTTCCCTAAACCCCGACCCATATCCTGTCTTTCCCTCTCTCGCTGCATGCATCGAAAAGCTTACGTCAGGGTGTAACTGTCACTAAAATATGCCCATTGGGAGAATTAGGTACCACCAGCACATTAATTAAATTAGATAAAGTCATGACAAAATTAAAACCTGACCTTTTATCAACGTATTCGTACGCTGAGAAGAGCGAGCGGGCGAAATTATAACGCAACGTAAATGTGTTCCAACATTCAATTGGCGTGTTTCTTTGAAGAAAGCGGGTGTAAAAATAACCCAGTTTCCCCCGAAGCCACAAAATCTTGGCCAAAAGGTCGAGTAGAACTGGAAAAAAACATTAGCGGCATATGGTTGTGCATAAATGAAGAACAAGCATTAATCCCGATAGCAACCCAGAACATAAAACCTCTGTTTTTTTTTACAAAGTACGACGCTGTTATCAGAGCATTACTTTAACATTTACTTGTCAAGAGGAACAAGACATCTACAAATACTTCAAACGTCCTTGAATATTTACTTAAGCTGCAGGATACGGGATCCCGTGGAGAGGCGGGCCAGACGCACGTGTAAATTGCATTTGAAATGTCATGGATTATACCTCTGAAAATGCACATGCATCTTAGATTACCTCGGGAGCCATTCGTATGGAGAGCGATTCATAGGAGGGTTATTCGCACGCATTAGCTAAACTAGGTTCGGATCATGTGTCAGACCGTCACTTAGCAGTTCATCAAGGCCCTTATTTAGCAGGGAAGGCAAGATTATATGCTTTGCATGCAGAATGCTGTTGAGCTTCTAAACAATCTCAAGGCTGGAATCTAAACGGACCGCTCAGAGGACTCTAATCAGCCTGACACAATTACACTCTGTCACTCAATTATTGAAAAGAACCTTGTCAACAATGCAATGCCTTGCTGCCCCTAAACGATAGGAGACGCGCTTGGTTTTGCCTAGGTGCCAAATTATTAATTTGCATGGGGTCGCAAGGCCATTTTGGTGTGGAAAATCAAAATGTTCTGCTAAAAAAACAGAAACAATGCAGGCTTTGGGCAGATTATGACATTTTCTGCAGTGAACATGAAAAGCTGTAGTGCTTACGTCTATAGTCTCTGAAGTAGATGGTCTGTCGGTTGGGGTTGAGCAGCTGGATGACGGAGTCGTCGTTGTTTTTCACCCGGCAGCTGATGATGGCTGTCTCGCCCTCGACCACCGAGACATTATTCGTCACCAGGTTTTGACCCTGCGCTGTAAGCCAGAGTAAACATACAAGACTTACAATACAGGGTAATAGAGGTACAAATCCCATTCATTTTCAAAAAGCTTTAGAGAAAGATGCTTTGGAGTGGTTGAGTGATGTTGAAAGTCAGTGAGATTTAGACTTTTTAATAAAAACAACAACAACCAGATTCCTAATGAACAACTAGACAACCAATAATAATAATCCACCAATCAGAAAAGATGCTGTTACTTTGGAAACAGTAATAGTAGTAGACATGATAAGCAAAGACAAAGACAGCAAATAAAATATTTAGTCTCTTTAAACACACAAATACAAATTATATTCGTCATTAAATGTGATATCTACAATTTAAATGTATATTTTAATATATTATATAAAACACACGCACACATAAACACACACACACACACACACACACACACACATATATATATATATATATATATATATATTTATTTTTTTTATAATTTAATTCATTCAGATACATTTATAAAACACTGCATTACAAAATACAGTGTATTTGATCATTTTTGCATATATAAATTGGTTGATTGTTAAAAATCAAGTGCATACAAAATAAAAGGTATTGTTAACATATTATACTGTATGTTAGTGTTCTGAGCA
>JAUYWG010007450.1:0-71361 GCA_034779775.1 Enteromius afrohamiltoni
AGATAGATAGATAGATAGATAGATAGATAGATAGATAGATAGATAGATAGATAGATAGATAGATAGATAGATACACACACAATGATGGACGGATGTACAAATAGACAGAATTCCGCAGCTCTCTATAGGCATCAAGTGAAGCAGCTCACTGTGTTTTGGAACAGAGTTTCTGTATCAGCTTCAAAACAAGCAGACAGATGCTTGATCAAGGCCAGAAGAACATGAGGGATCAAACATCATCATTCCATCTCCTTCCTTGTCAACATTCAGCGGATCAACATCCATTAAAACGCTGCTGTACTTCTCTAACATGAGAATTCCCACTGGGTTATGATTGCACCTGCTGTCTGTAGAGTCCCTCTGAACGAGTCAGTGACCTCTCTCTGTGCTTCAGCCTCAAAGAATATACTCTATGCTCGGTTTCGCACACATGCAATATGAGAGCCAATCCTGTTCAGCATGCTGGCCGCTGGTTTCCATGACAACTAAGGGGTGATGGGTGGTCAAAGCCTGTGTGAAAACAGTACTTTCTGAACCTAAACACCAGCTGATATTGAACGGACTAATCTATCATTACTTGAAGTGGATGTTGATTTAAATTCAAAGCATTTCGTGTCAAAGTAAATTAAGACAGGGAGCTTGCAAACGTGACTCACTTGTTGTACAGTTCTAAGCGCACCCAAGTAAATGCAATCCATGTATTGATTTCAGACCGTAGCATCCATAACTGTTGGGCTTTTGACACACTAACAGGCATCTTGGCTTAGATGTTCAGCCCCCTTAGGAAAGAGTAACTGATCGTGGGCTTTGTGTTTTGACATCTCGCTGCACAGGGAATTGAAGTACCTGCAGTGTTTCCTTATGGCAAGATTACATCCTCTGAAGACAAAGCTAGAAAATTCATTTTGTTGCCTTTTGCTCGTTTTTTGTTTTGTTGCTCCTTTTCTTCTCTAGAAGAATATGCATTCATTTATTTGGTTGCAAAAGACCCAGAGTATGCTTAATTTTCTTTCTCTCTATACATAAAAAAGGCTGACATAAATAAAAAATCCCATTTCACTGAAATAGATTTATTAAATTAAAGCATTTAAGATTAGTAATTTTTGATTTATGAATAAACAAAGGGCAAACTGTATTTGTCATTTGTAGTGATTGATAGGCTATTTGTGTCCTCCTTGCTTTTCTTTTTCAGTTTTGTCTAATTTACAGCTAGATTATTTGTATATATATATATATATATATATATATATATATATATATGTATATATATTATTTTTATTTATCTTGATGCAGTCATATTAATTTTGTTTATTTAGAAAGAATAAGTGATTTAGAAAGAAATTTAGAAAGTGATTTAGAAAGAAATACTTTTGTCTGATCTTGATCTTATCTCGAAGAAAATAAATTATTACATTTAAAAAATAAAAATATTTATTTTATTTGAATTTAAATCATTTCGATTAAATTTTATAAAATTAATTGTATTTATTTCTGTATATATGTTAATAAATCTGAATTTAATTCTAAAATAAAATTTAAAACAAAAGTTTGTAAGTCAAAGTCAAGTCAAAATTTCAGTATTTTTAATAATATATATTCAATGAAAGATTTTCTGTTGTGTGTTATTTTGTATAATTGTGTATACCGTTCCTGTGCTATATTTGTAGCCTATGCTGCATACAGTACATTTATTAAGGCATTTTTCTTACATTTACTAAACATGATTACATTACATAAAATTGCATAACTTTTTTTATTTAATAAATCAGATTATAAGAATTTATTTATTATTTAATTATATTTACAATACAGTTATATTTAGTAAATGTGATTACATCACATAAGTTATTACCACATTTTTTACCATACTTTTTTGTAATGAATCAGATTACTTTTATTTAATTTTTTGTTGTCTTATATTTACTAGATATGATTAAAAAATGTATTACAGTAAATATTATTACATTTATCAAACGTGCTTACATTTCTTTATTGAAGCTTTTTTATTTTAATGAGCATCATTTTTAACTCATTCTCATTGGTTGACTCGTACAGTCGGAAACAGTGGCCTCTAGCGGTCAAACTGTCTATTTCACTCAAAAGCGCGCCTCCTCCCAGTAATCACGGCAGTCGTGCTCCGGCGTTCGGAAAATGCGCACCGAAATACCGGGAAACATCTGCTCAGAAAGCAAACAGGAGAACAGGTGCAACCTCGCGCATGAATCTGTAACATCCAGCGACTCCTAGGAGCCTCTAGCATCCCTCCTCCTCTCCCACATTTACTGGAGATACATACACCTGTTTATTCTCACCTGCACCATGGAGAGCTGGAGCTGCTCGGAATAACCAAAGCCTTAGGAATGATCACTGCTTACTGATCGACCGCTTTAGTTTTCAGCTTTAGAGATGATGCCCGAGCACCAGAACCATGTTGTCACCACTATTGAGACCATTCCATCAGAGACGGTCACAGCATCACCGTCGCTCTTCCAGAGGATGAAGAAAGTGTTTAACAGGTAAGAGAAACTGCAGGAAATATCCCGATTTGCTCCTCCGCGCCAGCAGAAATAAATTCAACTTTGTCATGCTATGCACTTTTATTAAGATGTTTAATTGGCACGCGCACCTGGTTCGCTCAACCTTGTTTACATTAGAGTAAACCAAAGCAATGCACACGTTAGAGTTCAATTCCAATAGTGCATCCAGATGTGATATTTGTAATGGCTGTTTTCATCTGTATAGAGTCCTGTTTTTTTATTATAGCGAGCCTCCTGTCATTATTTGTTTTATTCATGTGGACAGAGATTTAGGAAATATTAATGCTCTAATGTCAGTTACTGTCGTTTCTTATTGATTCCTACAAAACATCCCTCACGTGTTGTTCCTCGGTCTGTATGCTTGCAGCCAGCATCACCGATTGTCTTTTTGTAAAAGTCAGCATTCACTTCATCACTGTGACAGAAAGGTCTTGTGGAGAAATGCACACTTTGTCTCTTTTGTCTTGTGATTTGTGCGTCCATCAATCACAAGTGCATGCTGGCACCACAGGAATTGTCTCTTGAAGCCTGTTAAAGTCACAGAAAACATGTTGTGTACAACTCGGTCCAATAAAACTGCGATTTGAGCTGAAAATCTAGTCTTGAACCTTTCCTGAGGTGGCCAAATCTAGGTTTAGTTTGGGTGGAGTCAGTGTCAGAAATGTAACTTTAGCCTTCAGATAGATTATACATTTTTTACCTTTATAAATGCATGCATTTCTAGTGTTTTCAGATCAGATATTTTGCATCAAAAATCATCATATTAGCACAAACTTGCATTAAAGACAAAGAAAAAATGTACTATTTAAACTGCTAGTAAGAAATTCTGAGGTTGTATGTGACTTGTTAAACATCTAAATAATATTTAAATGCAACTTTTTTTTTTTTTACAGTCAGCGTATGGCATCTGCACTCACTGAATCCAATTGAATCTAGAAAAGAATATATGTTTAAATAAAAAAAAAAAAATACTAATTGTATGATGTTGTATGTTAAAGGAAAGCATTTTATTTTTTGACTCAACCTCTTGTAGCTTTTTGATTGTAATTGGAATGTTCCTACGTTGAAGTGTTCTTCTGACTTGTAGTCGTATTGTCTGGTAATTAGTTTGTCCGTGTGTGTAAGGGTATATCCGGATGCTCCGGCTTCAGCTGCTCCAGTTGTGTGTGTGGTTATGCAGAGAGGATGACAGCTGGTAGTCCTGGGTCAGATGAGTCAGGCTGCCCACTCTTTCTCTCTCTTTGCCATCTGCTGGTCCTTTTTATCCCAGCCACTTGCCTTTATCTCCCAGAACAATGTCCCAGGAGGTGGAATCTGTTCAGGGGCAGATCGGCTTGCATTCTGGGTGCTTCAGTGGCCATTGTTAACCTGCCAAAAGTAAAATCTGCTCTTAGGGTGAAAGTGAGGCCTGTTCTTACCGAGGAATCTTTTAACCAGCTGGATGCCACTGTATAGAAATTAACATATTTAGTGCTGCATCACTATTGCTAACACGTCCCACAGAGTTTGTGCTAGAGGTCAGATCAAGTGGGCATGTATAGTATATTAAAACCAGAATATCATATTTGGGATATTTGACTACTTTGATAGTTTGTAATATAAAATTCTGTATTAAACTAACTTAATAATGCAATCAATACAGGAGTGAGTTTCTGGATCGTGGCACTTTTGACTGTGCTTTATGTTGCACTTGATATATAATAAGATACACTTATGTGCATGCTTTTATTATTTATGTTTCTATAATCAGACAGCATCATGAGCTTGGTCCAATCAATCATGCTTAATGCTCTAAGTGTCTGCCTTTTATTCCAACGCCCAGTAATTGAAATGATTGTTTGGATGAAGAAGGTCATATTTATTTAAGGCATTTGATGCCATATTGCATTTGCGGCTGCTTAAAGCAATGCAATATAAAGCTTAATTGGAGGATATGTTGCATCAATAACCCTCAAGGTTGTTTTGCCCTGACTGGATGGTTGTCTTAGATTTAGATAGTAACCACTTAAAGAGGTTGTATAATGTTTGAAACCTTTGTGCTTTTTAGAGCTGGAGAGCACTTGGTAATGCTTCCATTGCAAGAGCTGCATAATGATTTTACAAAAATGTTTAATCCATTACCATAAACACACACCAGCATATGGGTTAGGAACTAAACGAAGCAGAGTAAATAATAAATAAAAAACCTTCTCCTTTTTTTCAGTAAACTATCCCTTTAAACTTGTACCGAGAGTAAACCTGCCAAGTTACTGCTTTTCTCAGTGTGTAACGGGGCTGTGGAAACAATGTAACATAATAAGATATGAAATATGCAACATCTAGTAATTCCCTAGGGCATGTTAGGAGCAACAAAAAAGAGTTTGTCCTCCATTACCTTCGGCAGCGCTATTCCCCGTCCTCACCACATGGGGAAAATGAGTTGACTGTGTATATGAATATGGATATGTGTGTGCGTTAGTGTTCAGATCCTTTGTTACAGTAATTAATATTGTGCCAGTTAACAGCAAACTCAATAAAAAAGTTTTTTTTTGGAGGAAAAGAGAAAGTTCTTTCTTTCTGACGCATGGATAGTGAGGACAGCTGAGCTAAATCTAATCATGTTTGGTCTGTAGTGTGTGTGTAATGTGGTTCACACGGCACAGGAAGATTTGCTTAAGATATCTTTCTTGTCTTACGGCTAATAGTGTTTGCAAAAGGATCAACGTTGTTTTGGTGGAAATTGCTAAAGTTTTACATTGGATTATATTTCTTTGAAATTGATCTACTCCGCTAGTTCTATGGCATATGGCGGGGATGGGCTTCTTGGCTTCTTGTTTTCAAAAATACTTTTATGAACATGTATTCTTTGGGTTCATTGTTAATCTGCTAAATGTTAGTCAAATGATTAATCACAATTAATTGCATCCAAAATAAATGCTTTTGTGTGCATAAAATGTGTGTGTACTGCATATTTATTGTGTGTAAATCTACACACACAATGCATATAAACAATTCAAATAAATATGCTATGTTTATATATTAAATACATTTATGTAGAGCTGCACGAGTCTGGATAAAATGAGAATCACAATTTTTTTTTTAGCTTAAAATAAATGAAATTTTTATTTCAAAGATTTACCCCTGAACATAAGGTTATCAATATAGTACATAATACTCTTTGCTTTAAATTTAAAGAAATGTAAGGAAAAATAATGTAATAATGTAAAGAAAAAAAATCACAATTAAACATTAAGAAATTAAACATAATTATACATAAATATAATTTATTTTATATTTTATAGATGTGCCTGTAGTATTGTTTGTTTAGTAATTATTGATGTGAATTGATGTGAGACAAATTACATATAACACAGCTAGTGCATTAGAATAAAGCAGAGCCCTTTTTGAACCCTCAAACTGATTTATTAATTTTACTGAATGATACACAAAAAATTAAGGTAATATAGCCTATTCAATCTAGCTGTAATTCAGCTCCGTGAGACGGAACGGAACGCAGAAAGTGAAGTATACATAATAAATATACAAAAACACAAATTTTCAGACAGCACGAAATGCTTAGTTCTTAATAGAATGCAAGTTCTTCTAGTCATGTGCACTTGACTTTTTTACATTGTCAGAGTTGTTAAAGTGGTCATCCGGTGCCGCATGCACTTTTACAGGCTGTTTGGAATGAAATGTGTGTTGACCGAGATGCAGAGTCAAGAAAGACTCCTAAGAGATTGAGGTGTTTTGTTGTTGAATGTATTAATGAACATAGCAGTAGTCATTTACTCCCGACATCTGAGTGACTTGAAGACGCTGAAGATTAACATTACTTTGGTTCTAAAGGGAAACGTGCCCTTGATCAACCGAAATGCGTTTATGTTCACGCTAATCCTTTATGATCCAGCCTCCCCTACAGAAGCAGTGAGTATAATGTCTTTTAATGAATCTTTGCAAATCGCTTTTCCTAATAATGTGCTAATTAGTAAGTTTAACTATGAATATGGCTAAAAAAGAGTCCAAGAGTGCCTCAGAAAAGAGGGGCGGGATCAGCGGAGCTCGTGAAGATTTAAAGGGGCAGTACACGGAACAGAGTGATTTCAAAAGATTAAAGAAAAAGAAAAATTTGCGTTTTTTTTACACTATCTTTGAGAAATTTTAAAACAAACTATAATACAAATTTTCCATGAAGACCCTAAAGTATCATATAAGCTAATGGAAAATTGGCTTTGTATGACTTTAAGACTTAATTTAATCCTGGATGAAAGTGGCTCCTTTTCTTAGCAACTCAGGAGATAATGCATGGAATGTGCATGGCTCATTGAGGAGTGGGTGGGCTGATGTTATTGTTCTGGTGCACCCAAGCCATTCACATGGCTGCGTGGACTTCCTGGGTCTAACAGCGCAACTTTGTTCTCATTTCCTGTGGCACCATTACTGCACAGCCGACAGCTGAAATCATGTGAAATGTTAAATGAAACGTGCCATTCATCCCTCTAAGCCTTGAAGGCAGAAGATGTTACAAAGTATCTTTTAATTTGAATCTTCATTCTAAGAAATAATTATAAATTATGATGAATCAGATAATCTCCAAAATCTTTCTAAATATCACGCTCTTAATTTATTAAAACAATTTTATTTAAAAGATTGTCATACAGGTTAAGAGAAGAGCTAAATAATAAAAAAAATAATACTAATACATAAATGAACTTAACTGTAACTCAAACTCAAAACTCCTAAATAATAATAATAATAATAATAAAATAAAGTGAAATAAATAAAAAATACAGCAATAACATAAATGTCTACATGCTTTCAGTGTCCACCTGATCTGCTTTTATTAGCTTTGAAAGAAAAGTCCTGTATATAGAAATAGGGAATTTTTGCTTAAAGCCTAAAAGTCATTGATCCAGTATTTCTCCTTTCAGAATAACAGTGGAGCGGATCTGATGATTTCTGCTCACAGAATGGCTATTCTGGGGCCTTGTGCCGCAATGTAATTGGCTGTTTAATCATGTGGCGGTAATCAGGTCAGAGGAACTCACATGGCTTGACTTGGCAAGAGCTGTTAAAATTGAGTTAACATTCAGTCTCCGTTATGAAATTCTCTCGATAATGAGCCTCATAGTTTTGTTCGCAGCTTAATGCCCATTTATTGCTTTGTGGAACATTTATGAGCAATTTAATCCAGGCGTCTTAATCAGCTTTATTTCGGCTTAGCAGGACACTCTTAACTCTTTTCTCTGTGCAGTTTAATGTATTTATTTCACTTTTTGGTGAGAAGGATGATGTGTGCAGAATGGTGTGATGCATTAAGATGTATTTAGTATGATTATGCACTGTCCACAACCTTGTTGCAGATCTATATATTATATCTATCTATCTATCTATCTATCTATCTATCTATCTATCTATCTATCGATCTATCGATCTATCGATCTATCGATCTATCGATCTATCTATCTATCGATCTATCGATCGATCGATTTGCAAATCGCTTTTCCTAATAATGTGCTAATTAGTAAGTTTAACTATGAATATGGCTAAAAAAGAGTCCAAGAGTGCCTCAGAAAAGAGGGGCGGGATCAGCGGAGCTCGTGAAGATTTAAAGGGGCAGTACACGGAACAGAGTGATTTCAAAAGATTAAAGAAAAAGAAGATAGAATATCTATCGATCGATCGATCGATCGATAGGCAGTCGTGGCCTAATGGATAGGGAGTTGGGCTTCTCACTGCTGTGTGTGTGCACTTGGATGGGTTAAATGCAGAGCACAGGGAAACCATACCTGGCCACATGTCATGTCCTTTCCTTTCCTTCCTTATATTTCACTGCACAAATCATTCCATACATGCTATTGAATATATATATATATATATATTGGCCATTGCACAGCACTAACTATGTTCACCAGTTAAAATACAGTAAAATAAAAATATTTGTATAATTATAGTAATATAAATAAAGTTAATACCATTCAAAACAATAATAATATACTGTATTTTAAAATGCTGTGATGTGTTATTAGAATTATTTTAATATATTTCAATACGAAAAGTAATTTTTTTCATAAAATGTCTATTTACAATTCTTACAGTGTCTTAAAGTTGCATCAACATGAATATCATGAAGCGGGGCTGTGCATACATATTTATGACTTGCTTTCTTTTTCTTTTGTGGTGTTCGTGGGTGGTCTAAGAATAATCAAATATAACACACTGCCATCACCAACTTGGAAGATGAGTGGAAAATGTCAGAATTTTGCCATTTCCAAACTCAGTAGCTGGCTTCTTCAGTAAATCTTTTAGAGCACTGAAGTTGTGTGCGTGTGTGTGTCAGCAATGGGTTTTGTCAGTGTTTTGCCCAGACATGCAAACACCTCAGATCAGGTGACAGTGAAGTTGGCTGAACAGGAAAAAACGGAAAGAAAAACCCTTTCCTCCCAATTAATTGCCCCTCACAGCGTTGCAGCAAAGTCAAATATCATCATTCACTTGATGTCTGATTTCCTCCAGTTAAACGTGATTAATGGAGGTGAATTCAAGATTGAAGCCTCGTGTGTCAGTCTTCCAGTGAATGAAGGATGCCCAGGATTCAGTTTGTCTCACCATGTGCCACTGGGAAGCAGGTGCATCACATATTTTAAAATATAATAAAATAGAGACAAGTTATTTTACATTGTAATAATATTTTGCAATATTACTGTAAATGCAGCCTTTCTGTGCATACTTAAAAAAAACATTCAACAATCTTACCTATCCCTTATATGGCCTTTGACCTATGCCCTTAGATTAATGAAGCTTAGTCCCAAAAGATGATGGATTATTCTGGTAACATGGTCCCATTAGCCCTTTTAGTTTTGTGTGGCATATCTCCAAAAACGAGACAAAAACCGTGCATTCTTCCCTCTGGTACGGGGCCACTGACAGAGCTGCCACATCTGTACACGTCCCGTCAGTTTTAAAGCTGATCGTGATCCACACACTGACAGCCACTTTTTATCACCGTGACTCGAAAAGCTTGAATGTTTGTCATGCAACACTCCCTTCTACTAGAAAGCACTTGAACTGCCCTGTCTGATGATTTGAGTTATTTCAGTGCGCTCGAGTGGCATTTTTATGCTGGAGTCTAATACTTAGAGGGGAAATTTCTTGGTGAAGCACTGTCTGTGTTTGAACCACCTGAAATTGTGCTGCGAAAATGTTACTTTCGCCCTGTAAAGCCTGACAAATGAAATAATGGTCAGATTTTTGGATCTTTTGAAATAAAACTAGTTATTTACGTACTGTGAAACATTGTATAACCTTCAGAACTGACTACTTCCCAATGCTATTTATTGAAATGGCACAGAATTCATTAACACATGTCAGTGATGACAGTCTGGCCTGATCTCAACAGTTTGTGTGGCACATTTCAGCACAGATTGTTTTGTGAACTTGTCGAAATATACAGGTTTTGCAAATAGAGTCTTTGCATAAACAAGGGATTGTTCAGCAAAAATGTAAATTCTGTCAGCGTTTCTTACTCTCAAGTTGTTTCAAATGTTATATGCCTTTCTTTTTTTAAAGAATGTTAATTATCAAACAGTTACAGGTATCTATTGATTTATTTATTACGGAATTACTATGAAAGTCAATAGAGACCATCAATTGTTTGGTTACCAGAACTCTTCAAAACATCTTTTGTGTTAAAAAAAAAACTCTTACAAGAATTTGGAATTATGACAACTTTTTTTTTGCAGGTGAGTTATTTTTTAAATGGTGCATAAACAGAAAACTTCTTTAATTATAAGATCAAAGAAAGAGTGCAAAATGTTTTTTGGCACAACAAAATTGGACTAATATTATAATTTGACTTCAGTGGAAAAATGTAAAACATGACCTCCTTAATTGTATGAATATTCAGGAATTTATTTAAAAATATTGATTGACCTTTTCTTGCTTTATGCTAATTTGTGTTTCTAATTAAGTTTTTCTTGAAGCGCACATTTTCCTGTTTGTCTTGGTTTTTTTTGGATCACATTCATTGTCCAGAGAATTTTTTTTTATCTTAATGAAAACAGTTCTCTGGTCATATCAAGCTGCTGAAGCAGAGCCTCAGAAACGGCAGCTCTAAGAGATTAAAGAGAGAAGGAAAGGAAAGACGATTTATCATGTCTTAGGGGTTAATTAAAGGGTTGGACTTTCCCTGTTTGTCTTGACACAAGGATTTTATGTTCATTTCCTTGAGCTTAAATGGAATGCACTCTCCATTTCCTGTCCCTAGTGTCCAATAAACAGATATTATGACAAAGACATTTCAGTGCCACTATTCAATATCCGCCGCTGATAAAATCTAAGTGTGTCAGATAACACACTGTCAATGCAATAAAGATCTGTAAAATTTAATTCAGAGTGTATACTGATACTCTAATGCTCTAATGCCCAGTTTTGGGATATTCCATACCAAGGTGGTTTTTTTTAGCTATTATAAGCACTTATGTGCCCTAGGATAGATATTTATTAAAACAGCTTTCACTCAAATATTGCTAGTATATTTTACAGTAAAATAATGAATTAATTAAGTGTCATTTTGAAGTAAAAGACAAGCAAGTATTTTCTTGTTAAACATACTTGTTAACCTTTTTAGCGGTGAATTTAAAATATTCCAGTGGTTCCCCACTTATTTTAGATTGCAAAGTACCTCTTTTTGGTCAACATCCTCCTTTATGTAGCCGAAATAGTACGAAATGGAGGATTTCGACTTTCTTTTTGGTACGAATGAATTTTTTTGTGAGAGGTCGGATCCTCTTCGTCAGCATTTTTAGCAGTGTATGTTGGCTGTGAGCGGTGAGCAGCGGCACAGCGAACCAGTCACTGTGCAGGCACACGGAACATGCATGTCACCCCAGCAACAAGCCATACAACAAACTCGTGTTTACTGTGTGCTACCGTTCTTTTAATACACCATGGGCTTCTACCCTTCACATCGTATGTTCCGGCAATGTGACTATCGCTCACGTGCACATTGCGATGTCAATGTCAAAACAGAATATCGTTCAGCCCTAGATGGAATGTCCAATGGCTTTCCAGACCAGGGAAATAGTGGGGGCCGGAAACCGAGTATGCATTAAAAGGGAGTGAGACCTGTGGAACTCTGCCGTAAGGAGTTTTGGGCGTACTTGGCCCAGCCCAGGAACTGGTTCCATGTGTCTTGGTGGCCATGGCAGAATGTACGGAGGAACCGCCCCACTTCCTGGATCTTACGCTCTGTTTGCCCGTTACCTTGGGGATGGTATCCAAAGGTGAGGCTGAGAATGATCCCCATACCCTGGAGATGAACTTTGGTCCCCGGTCAGAGACGATATCTTCAGGGAGACCATAAGGGCGGAAGACATGGTTGAACAAACACTAAACAGTTTCCAAGGCAGTGGGCAGACCCTTGAGGGTAGAAGGTGGCAGAATTTTAAGAATCCGTCTATGATCACAAGGATACAGGTGTTTTCATCTGAGAGAAGTAGATCCTAGGTGTGACCAGAAGCGGTTCGGGAACAAAAGGAGCTTGCCGGATGGGAGATGTCGGGGGCTCTTTGACATTGCGCATTCCCAACACCCTCAGTGCCCAGTGAGGTGTGCAAAGAGTGTATGAGGGGTATCCTTTCTGTTCATGGACAGAAAAACAGGTGAAGAATGGGTTCAGGGGTTTTTGGGTCTTCATCCTTCATGTGTAACTGAGATAATGTGTCTGCTCGGAGGTTCTTGGATCCTGGATGATATGAAGTGAATTGGAATCTGTTAAAGAACAACGCCCATCAGGCTTGTCACAGGTTAAGTCTCTTGGCTTCTCGTAAATACTGTAGACACTGTAGATTCTTGTCATCAATAAGGACAGTAAAGGGGTGAATTGAACCCTCCAGCCACTGTCTCCATTCCTCCAGAGCCAGCTTTTTTTTCTCCAGTTTTTTGGAGAAGTAAGCACATGGATGGAGTTGTGGAGGATTCCCTTGCTGCTGTAACAGAATGGCCCCAATGCCGGTGGTAGATGTGTTGAAGGTTTGGAATGCTTGAGATGCGTCGGAGGTCCAAGAGAGGGTTTTGGGTTGGTTTCGGAGGATGGATGTAAGTGGACTGGCGAGGATACTATAGCTGTTAATAAACTGGCGATAAAAGTTGGCAAATCCTAGGAATTTCTGCAAATCATTAATGGTGGATGGAGTGGGCCAAATTGGTGACAGCTTCAACTTTTCCTTTGTCAATTCAGACTCCAGTGCGATCATTGTGGTAAACGAGGAAGTGAACAGAGGACTGGTGTAAGAAACATTACTCTGCTTTGAGGAATAGGTTAAACTCATGGAGATGGGTCAGGATTTGAGCTATATGGTGTTGGTGTTCTTGAGGGTTGGATGAATATATCAGAATATCGTCTATGTATATGACAAGGAATCGATGGAGGTAGTCTCTGAAGATTTTTTGCATGAAATTTTGAAATATGAAGGGTGCTTTGACAATGCCATACGGCATAACAAGACATTCATAATGGCCGGTAGGGGTAATAAAAGTCTTCCAGGGATCAGGGAAACATTCGGGCCAACACTGAGAGCCCCATTTTAGAATTTCCCCAGTGCCCCAAGAGAGGATGGGGTTGTGCCATGCCAGCAACGGGCACCCTAAGACCACGTCAGATGTTGAGCCCTCCAGAACCAACAAATATAACTCCTCTTTATGACACTGACCAATCTGAAGAGAGAGTGGAACGGCCCATCGTCGTATACTTTGGTTCGTTAGGGGTTTTCCCATGATTGATTAGACTTGATAATTTACTTCAGAAGGCGAGGCTTTAAGACCAAGTCGTTTGACAAGGTGCCCAGCGATGAAGTTGCCTGCTGAACAAGAGTCAATGAGGGTGGCCACTGTAACACAGACACCATGGGCAGTAAATGTTACATTAGAGGTGAGTGGATTCAATTTCTCAAGCATCGGAATAATGGTACTCACCACGGGTCGTGGAGGACAATGGGGACACTCATGGATGTGGTATCCAGCATTGCCACAATATAAGCATAGTCCTATGCTCATACGATGTTGGAGTTCAGTAGTGGTGAGTCTTTTCGTGTCGACTTGCATGGAATCAGAGGTGGGTTCAGGAGGGCTGTGGTTAACCTGCAGGCTGGGAGGGATAACTACAGTGGTGACGAGGAGACACAACCACACACCACAAATCCACGGACACTGGAGATACACAAAAGGAGCCTGGGAGAGACACAGAGACTGCAGGGTACACGGAGAAAGTCACAAGGTAAGTATACAGGTAAGTCTTTTGTAAGTTATAGTTCTTGCGAAGATAGAATCCACTTCGTAAGAGCGAGCTTGGATGCTGAGTGCAGTGTGGTGTGTGGTTTTATGTGGTGCTTGATAGGCGAACATGATGGTGGCAGTGATTAATACTCAGGGGAGAGTGAGCATTGTAATTGAGTGACTGCAGAGCCTGGCATGTCTGTGACAATACTTTAGTAATCTTTGTTTTATTTACTAGAAAATAAAACTATTTGTTGTAGTGGAAAACCTATCACTTTTTATAAATATTTTTATATAAACAGATTATGATAATTTAAATAGAATGTAAATAAAAATATATATTTTTTATATTATTCGCGTTTGTGCATGGAAATGAATTATGTATTTTCTTAAAAATTGTGAATATCACTTATGAACTATATTAGTGTGTTATGAATAATATATTACATAAACTTTTAATTATTATTTTAAAAGCAAGACAAGTTTATTTTTATAGCACATTTCATACACAATGGCAATTCAAAGTACAAAGTACATAAAAATATCTAAATAATAAAAATAAAACAAAAAAAGAATAATATACAAAAAAAAAATTTACCACAAAATGAACAGTATGGTGAAAATTATATCACAGAAAATCTTCTGTGATGCATGTTCATGATGTTATTAGCCTACAAATTACATTAATTTGAGAACTTGAAAGGTGTTACATTTTTATTTTCTGAAAATCCAAAGGGCCAAAGTGCCCATAGCTTGGATGAGACTAAAGATTTTATGCCTAACACATTTGTGCATTTCTATCAGCTTTTAAAAACACCCTGCCAAGACCAGTCTCTTAGGAAATTCTGAGATCAGAGTCAAAGGTCATTATAGAGAGGATGTGTCCCTAAAGATGGCAGTAGTCCAATTTTCCGGCTCTGTTCGATCATTTAGCGGTATCTTCATGACTGCCAAGGAGTGATGTAAGGCAAGGAGCATCCACACATAATCAAGGCATTGATCGCTCTGGGGCTGTTTGAACATTTTCTCCACACCTCCAGCAGCCTCCGGACGCTCACACTGGAAATGCTTTTCTGTGGACCTTTTCAATCACAAAATGAAGGTGTTTTTATGTATCTATACTAATAACATATTGCAACATTTATTGATAGTATTTTTTTAATCTATTGAAATATATGAAAAAATATATGTGCAATGAATCACTGCGTGAGTGACAAAGTTAAAAAAGAGTTTTTAAACAGTTGTGACACATTTTTAATTTGGGATATGTTGCAATTGCATGCTAGTTTATCAATATTTCTATACCATGTAATATGCATATTGTGCACAAAACATACATTTTTTGTATGCTTTGAGTATCATGGATTGTGCGTTATACAACAAGAAGCACTGGATAATATCTCCCAAAATGAAATATGTGTAATCTTTCATTGCCAGTAATGAATGAACCAGAAAAAATGTAAATACCAACAGCTTCATTTTGAGTTATTTGACAGCTGGAAATACATTTAACATAAAACTGATCTAAAAATTATTCTTTTTTCATTAGGTTATAATTTTTTTTTCCCAATAGATAACATATTACATTACAAAATGTTCTATTTAAATAAAAGTTTTTGTTTACATAATTTATGTGTGTACTATGTATATTTATTAGATTATGTGTATATAATAGTCTCATTTAACTCCGGATTCTGATGTTTAAACCCTTCTGTCTGACATCACTGTCTGACCCTGAGAGTTTTCCCAAGATGCACTTGGCATGCACAGACACCTCTTAGCATGCACGCCGAGCACTCCAGACTCTGCTAGCCACGTCCCAGCAGAGCAGCTAAGCTAGGCTAAGCAGAGCGGGGCCGTGAACGTGGCTTCACTGATGAACAGGGATCTTGGGGCAGAACGAGGGGGTCGGATCATTGACTTGTGGGAACTCATTAGGCCACCTGGCAAACCTTAAACTACATTATTATTCTTCTGTGGGTTTTCTCTTTAGCCCTGATGCCTCTGATGGAATGGGTCCATATACTCCCATCACTGGTTAATGAGGTTTAGGCTTGACTAACTGGGTCAGGCTTCAGGAGCCACAGCTAAAGACCTTCATCTGCTCTCAGGAGTAAATGTGAAAGAGTCCCTAAAGGTATAGATTAAGAGAATAAGACCAGGAAGAGTGGAAAAAGAAAGCAGAGGGAAATTGGAGAGCAAAAAAATAGATGTTGAAGAGGGAAGATGAAATTATGTTATTTTCAATATTTTTATGAAAAAAAAAACTAAATACTGAGCAAAATACTGAATACTAAATACTGGTTTGAATACTTAGGACCATGTGATATTTCAGTTTTATAAATCTGCAAAAATGTCAACAATTCTGTTTGTTTTCTGTCAATATGGGGTGCTATGTGTACATTAATGAGGGAAAAAATAAACGTAAAATTTAAAGGGGTCTGAATACTTTCCGTACCAACTGTAGGCATATAAATGCCGGAGAAAAAAAAATCACAGTTTTTAGGAATAAAATGTTATACAAATCAGAGAAATTATATACAGTATGAACAAACATCTCTATAACCATCAGAATATAGCAATAAAACTGAGGTTTGTTTTATGTAAGGGAGTAGCGATGTCTGAATACACATTAACCTTTAAACATGTACTTTGGATGTTTTAGTTTTTTTATGTAGAATTTATCTTTTTGTAGCTTGATTCACTTCAAATGTTGCCTGAATATTGGTTTAGTTGGTTGAGACCATCTAGTAGGAAACCATTTTGAAATCAGTCATTATTTATGCAATTTGATTTGATGATGGTATTGGCGCAGAAATTACACACTTCACCTTTAGAGAAAGAAACTGTTAAATGAAGAGGAAGGAGCAAGCGAGGCATTAGCCCCTCACCCTCTTGTTCATTAAGAGCCTGTTCCTTCAGACATGCTGTGCACATGCTTCATGAATAGATGCGTTTGTGAGGAAGCCATCCTGTGAAATATCAGCCCTCTCTTGTAAGGTTACGAATGTGGGAACAAAGAGATTCTGTGTATGTAAGCAAGAGGATGTCATCGCACATAAGACCCATCAGTTATGGATATTTTTAGGCTGGAGAACATTCAGGGAGTCCAAACGTATGCTACTGGTTGACACTCAAAAGGGGGAAAACTGCCTATAGTTATACATATATTTGAAGTAATTCTAATTCCTAAGTTAAATTATGTAGTTTTATTTGTGTAACTATAATGAGAAATGGTCCTGATACATGTTCTTTGTTTCTGTGGCTTGTATGTTAGCTGATTGCATGCAATCTCGGGGCATCAGATTTAGGTTGGATCACTGAGGATAAATCAAAAGCCTTTCTCAATCTCTCAATAACTAAATTAAACATTATTTAGCTGCATGATTTGAAAATGAAAAGAGCGGTTATAAGACTGACCGGAGATGGACTCTCAAGCAAAGAGGTCTAATCGTCATGTGTTATGGAGAGGCAGTAAAATCACTCGTTTTATATGGTTGTTGGGACATGTTCTGGCATTTGCGCTATTTTTTTTATGTCTTGCTGTTTTTTAGAATCTCACTCCATGAGCACACACTGTAAAAAAAAAATCTGTAAAATTTACGGTAAAAAAACGGCAGCTGTGGTTGCCAGGATAAAACCGTGAAAAATACGTTAACAATATTTTGTGTTTTACGGTTATGTTAAATTTACAGTTAAATACCGTAGTTTCAAATGATAAACCGTAATACTATATTGATATAATGTTAATATACCAACCTATTAAAGTAGTGAAATCTATTTTGTATCTTTGAAATACACTGAAACCTACCAAATGCAGGAGGTGATGAGAAAGTCACACAATCTCTCAAGAACCAAATCTCGTCATAAGCTTTTAAACAGTAACATATATACAAGGTGCTCAGTGTCATACACACAGACATTAAACACCATCATGGTAAGAATTAATAAATTGACGTGCAATAATTATTCATTTAACAACATTACATGTAACATACAACCCTAACAAACATAACTGATACATCAAATTCAAACAAAATTTAAAATGCAATTCGGGGAATTCTGGGAACGTAATTTTACGGTGTTTCCCTGTAAATTTAACAGGAATATACCATGAACTATTTAACAGGTTTTTACCGTAGCATTTTTACAGTTTTTTACCGTTAAAATCACTGTAATTTTTGTTAACTGTCATATACAGTACACCATTCAAAAGTGTAAGTTTATTATTTTTTGAAAGAAATTAATTGTTTTCAGTATGATCAGTATGAAAAGTGTCAGCAAATACATTATAAATTAAAAATGTTTTGATTGCAAATAAATGCTGTTCTTTTGAACTTTTTATTCATGAAACAACCCTAAAAAAAGTATCAGTGTTTAGACAGAAATATATAGCATATTTCCACAAGCTAATATGATTCTTTAGGGTCTTAATGGAAAGTTTGTAATATAGTTTGTTTTAAAATTTCTCAAAAAAACCCCACTAATTTTACCCTGTCAAAAACACTCTGAAATCACTCTGTTCTGTGTACTTCCCCTTTAAATCTTCACAAGCTCCGCTGACACCATACCGACATGCATTTGAGAATGGCTTGATTTCAGAAAGGGCATATTTTTTATTAAAAAAAAAAATATTTTTTTTTGTGCACATAATTTATGTGTATATTATGTCTATATTTTTATTTTAATATATTTATGTATATATAGTTACACACACATGCATGTATATATTTAAGAAAAACATGTTATGATTATATATTAAATATATGATATAAATTATATGAATAAAAATATTTGCAAGTTAATACATCTACGTTTGTGTCTTCATATATAGGCCCACATAACAAATAAACACTGATATATTATATAAACAAAAACTTATTTTGGATGAGATTAATCATTGCCCAGCAATAAATAACATATATAAATCGCAATAATAATTATTATAATATATATTATATTTATATTGTATACTGTACCATGCATATATGCGTATAGCACTAGAATATATTACACCATTATTTGCATGTTTTCCATGTAGCGTGTGTACATATCTTTCATCAAACTACCGGGGTTTGATTCACAGACTATATACGTGCTTTATGAAAATTATACGTTGTCATCCAAACTGTCAAGATTTGCTCAAATCAAAGCAATGCTAGCTGCTGCTTTTTCCCTCATATAAATGCACTTTCCCTGTGTCGTAGATTGTTGTAAGAAGAAGCTTGTGTTTGGTATAAATATGCATCTCTTGAAGCAGGTAGACAGATGAAGGTCTCCGCCAGCATAGACATCTCCTCATATCTGACAGCTCAGTGCCTGCCTGGAGGACTGATGGGATATTGAAGAACTGCAGGGTTTGTTTTAGGCTCAAAGCCAGTGTGTTTGGCCCCACCGCTGTGTGTTTATTGCGCATGGATTCACCGATGCATTCCTCTGTCATAAAATGCTACTTCCTGTCTGATGAAGGAGTTGTTCTTTGTAGGAAATGCTGGCAGATTCCTTTGCTGGAAGACAGATGAAATGGTTGCGTCTTGCTTTTTCCTGTCTCATGTATGCGCTGCCTTCTTAGGGGGACGATATACATGTCACCTCATTGAAAGTGAAAAAAGAAAGCGGATTTGCATGTACACTTCCTATGTGAGGTTTTTTTAGAAACATTTTCTTGCACATTCAGTTGTTTTGACAAAATGCCAAGGGCTCTGCAGCTCATTGCTAGCGTTCCCTTCTTTCTGCTTCATCTTCAATAAGGCAGCAGTCCCATCGGACCGGAGTACTGCTGGACGATTCTTCGGTCGTGGCTCTTGCTAGCCGATGCCCCTTCGGAGATGCTACAGTGGCTGCCTTCCAAAGGCATCTGTAGAGATTTTGAGGAATGATTATCTCTGCTGGATGACCTGCGGTCGTATAACTCCCTTATGAGCTGATGCAACTCCAGCTTCACTGGCTCCTGCTCTGGGTTTTCATTCGTTGGTGTTTTTGATAAATAATGTAACCTATCACCGATCAGCATCAGTAGTATAAACCCCTTTCATAGAAGAATTGAGCTACAAGGTCAGTTAAATGGTATGCAGCTGTATGGCTGTCCTGTGACTCAGGGCTGTGTGATAATGCCGAATGTTCAATAAAGATTAAGTGTGTAATCTTTTTTTTTATGTTATGTCTGGGGTTTAGTGTGCAAAGATGATCAGGGCATGCGATTGGTGCTGGTAAAGGCTCAAAATGACATACTGCACTTTTAAAAGAATGTTGTATTGAATTAAAAATAACTGAATAACAACTTACATTTTAGTTTGTTTCTTATGAAATATATTTTGAATTTTTTGACGGGACTACATTAAAATATAGTATAATATATAATATTATATATATAATATTATATTAAGTGGAATATAATAGTGCTGTCAAATAATTAATATTGATTAATTGCATCCAAAATAAATGTTTTTGTTTACATAATACACACACACACACACACACACACACACGTGTGTGTGTGTGTGTGTGTGTGTGTGTGTACTGTGTATTTATTATGTACATATGAATACACAGACATGCATGTGTATATATTTAAGATGTTAAAATGTGTTACATTTACATATCAAATATTTTTCTATATTATATTATTTATATCAATATATACACATAAATACATGTACATTTTTTTAACAGTCTTGAGTGAATCAGTCTTAGAATAGAATAATTTGATTGAAATGATTCTGTAAAGTTTAATTATTTCTATATTTATGGCTGCATACTACCTTTTAAACATTAAAGATCTGTATGATTATTTTAAAATGTTTTTGAAAGAAATGCCTTATGCTCTCAAACCATTTATTTGATCAAAAATACTATTATATTTTATTTGTATAAATATTAAATTTATTATATATATATATTTTTTATATTCCTGTGTTGACCAACCTGAATCTTCAGCACTTTTTAGTGTCACATGTTCCTTCAGAAGTCATTCTAATATGCTAATTTGAATTTTTTTATCATCAATATAAATATAATATAAATAATATAAAATATACCTTCGTGCTACATTTATGTCAGGATTTTTTGATGTACAAAAAAAGAAAAAGAACAATAATTGTGTAAAATAGAAATTTTGTGAATGTAATAATCCAATTTATGAACATTGTCACTTTTGATCAATTAAATACATTCTTGCTGACTTCTTAAAATAATTCTCACACTGAAAATGTAAACATTTGTATGTTTATTTAAATATTTTGAAGCTGGACACAAACACACTGTCTGTTTAACCATCATTTACACTTATATTTGGATTCCAAAATGCAATGAATTAATTTCATTTCAAAGGGAATTATTCCTTTAAGTGTGCATGCACAGTCATGAGCACATATTGTGTGTGGGTGTGAGTCCACATGGACTAATTGGTTTGGATATGTGTGTTGAAACCACAAGGTGAAAAGCGGGTCGCACTGAACATGTGGGGATCTGTGCTTATCTCTTGCGCCTCTCTGGGAGGACTGCTTCGCAGAATCACTGAAGCAGGAAATGTGGTGTAACAGAGAACAGTGATTGTAGCCAGAAGTAGCTTGTATCCAGTCAGCAAGGATTGCACCGTGTCTGCGCCTTTCTAAAAGCATATATTATTTCAGTGTAATTCTTTGAGTTTAAGCTTCCAAGTAACTAGAAAACACTGTTGAGTCAGGCCACCCGTCTCTCAGATAAGTATATACAGCTGATTTGAATAATTCATGAGAGCGGTATGCCCGAGTAACTTCTTATTACCTTGTAAGAGCAGGTAAATTATTCATAAAATGAACATCTTGGATTATATTTAAAAAAAAGATGATATAAGGTTTGTGATTTAGTGCCCTGTGAAAAAGAAAATAGATTTTAGTTTAGGATGTACGCGTCCTGCTCATCGATATTCTTGTCAGCTCCTTTCTCTGTGACAATAAGAAAATAAATGAAGCCGCAGAAATTCAGGAGCATCATGGCACTTTTGTTCATCCACGTACAAAGATTCTCAATCTTTCTTTTCAGATAGGTTGTCTTTATCATAACCGGAGGCTTTTGGGAACTGAGGCTCTGAGGTAATTATTTGTCTTTTAGAGAGGGCTAGAGTGGATGCACCCTTCAGAAACATTGAATTGTATTGAATTCTTTAGAACCTGATGTTTTTGATCTCAATAGTGCCTTTGTGACAGACGATTCGGCCCAGCTAGTTTGAGTTGGTTGCTGGCTGCTGCAATTAGGTAATTGAGAAAAGTGTCAATTTTGTGGAATTTGATTCAATTTTTGCTCCAATATTTTCTGAACTGAACAAATGTGATTTTCATAGTAGATTTGGATGTGTAGCCTATGTTGATATGTTGATCATAATAGCTTTTATATTCTGTAAATAAAAAAAGTTAATTTTATTATAGTAAAATGTAAAATAATTATACCCAATAAGCATGTAATCTATTAATTATCATTAATAATTAAAATTACATTATCAAAGGATCAATCTAGCAACACTTGTTTGGTTATATAGATTGTTACATCCAATATGTTAGTTGCTTGATGTTTGTTAGATGTTCCTCATTAACCTTTTCATCATTATGTGTTTTTAGTGGCATTTATCATTAACTTTTATTTGCATGATCTTCATAAGTAGTTCAGACCTCTACCTCGCACGGAGAACCCCACTGGAGTTTCTGCATTCGTTATGAAAGAATGATGTCACTAATGAACATCTATTTGATTAGTAAATGATAGCATGTGTCTGTTGCAGATAGTGAATGTATAATTAATTGGATTTCCATGCTAATTTTGGCAATCATATTCAAATTTATTCAGTATGAACAGACTGAAGAAACAGTTAAATAAAATCTGTCATTATTTGCTCACAGGTCTCAAATTTATGGAAGCTAGTTTCTGCCAAAAAATATATATATAAACAAAAAAGAGCTTTTAATCTCACATTTTTTTTGCAATTATGAGTTTATGTCTCACAGTTATGACTTGTTTTGTAATTCTAAGCAAAAAGGCAAAATTTTGAGATATAAGCTCAGAATTGAGTTTTTCTCAATTGCAATTGCAAACTCAGAATTGCAGTTAAAGTTTCAAGTTGGAGTCCACCAAAGTTATTTAGCATCTTGACAACTGAAATGATCCAGATCCAGAAACTTACTGTAAGCATCGGTAAAACATTCCATCTGACATCAGTGGATCACCTTCAGTTTCGCTGAGCAAAGAAAACAAAAATAACAATTTAACTCTACTGTTCTTCTCTCCTGACTTACGTTTTCCACCATTTTAGAGAGTATCACAATGCAACGCGTACACAAGCTTTAACGTATTTGACGTAATCAGCCTTGTGTACATCCGGGGGAAAGCATGTACCTAATCTGTGGTTGTTTACGCCTAGTGGAAGGTACGCTTACATTGTGATATGTCTTCCACCATTTTAGAGAGAAAGTTACGAGAGAAGAATGGAGTTAAATTATGTTATTTTTGTTTTTATTGCACCAAAAAAGGATTCTCTTAGCGGCGCAAAACTGAAGTTGACTGAAGTCACATGGACTGTTTTACTAATGTTTTTACTACCTTTCTGGATCATTTCAGTTGTATTGCTGTCTATAGAGGGATTGCTCTCTGATATCAACAAAAGTATTTTAATTTATGTTTCAAAGATGAACAAAAGTCTTACGGGTTTGAAACGACATGAGGGTAATTAATGGCAGAATTTTCATTTTTGGGTGAAAGAAAAATGTTTCTGACAAGACAAAGTCTAAAATCTGAGATAAAAAAAAAGTTGCCATTACCTTTTTCTTTTTTCATTCCCTGGCTTCCATACAAAATAACAAGCCTTGTGAAGTTACTTCAGATGTTTTGTTCCTGGAATTTGTGAACTGGAATTTGTTAAAAGTGTCAGCTAAATTGCAAGTTTGAACCTGATGAACCCTCTAAACAATTACAAGTTTGTACGATGTCACTTGTATTCATCAGTATGCCATGTGATGGTACCAATTAAGTAGTCGTGCTGCTAGCTGAAGGTCTCTGATTGACAACATAGCTGTGATCACTACTCATTTTTGTGCCATTTGACAGGCGTCTCTGCGGGATGTGCGTTAATGGTTGGATAAAAGTTTTATGTGCTTGTCTTCTGCCTTCTGCCTTTGGTCATGACACCTTATCTTGGTTCACAGCCAAGATTTTCTGTCTTTTAGACCCCTAATTAAGTTTGATGAAGCACTGCAGCATACCATTATACTTCAAGTCTCTTGCTTTAACCATCTTTTTACCATCAGGCCGATTTGAAGCTCATTATGATTTAACATTTGTTATAAGAGTGCCTGCCAATGTCTGTCTTCTTTGGAACAGCAACTGCATACCAATTTGTGAAAAGTCTGTACTAAATTCTATACAAGATTAGGATCTTAAATCATAAGAAAATATTATGTCAAATGTGCATGAAGATAATACTAATTATAATGATTTTTCGAAAAATGAATTTATGCATGATTTTTAGGCAAATATTACCAATAACTCCTTGTGCTTTGGAAGTTGTTTAAGATTTTATTATGTATTTTATTCTCTTGTACAAATTAAGTATGATCATATATCACACAGGGACTTCTAGAAATGTTATTTTCTCATGTAATTTTCTCATTAAATATGATGGTAATTATGTTTTTATCTTCTAAAAACCATAAATTGATCTGTATTAGGGGAAGTTTACACAGAACCTTGAGAAGCAGGACTCAGGAAGAGTTTTAAGTGCAGCTTAATGTGTGTTGTCAGAGAACAGTCATGCCAACTTGCTACTGTAAATAAAAGCTTGCAATGCTTGCCCCTCCTCTGGGGTCTTCTGATTGGTCCACCTTATTAAACATACATTAATAAATGTAGCTTTCACATTAATAAAAGTGTGTAAAAGCTATTTTTTTTAACTTGGCACATTGTCTTAAAGAGGTCATATGATGTTGCTAACAAGAACATTTATTTTGTGTTTTTGTGTTGCTAGCATGTTTCTAGCATGATTAGCAAGTCACTAGCATGGTGTTAGCATGATTTTAGCATGAATAGCATGTTACTAGCTTTTCTCAAGCCAACTTAATTACATACTGTCTTTGTAAGGTAAAGTAGCTACATACTTTAAGTATTTAAGTGTATTAAAATGTGAGAACTTCTTCACCTGCTGATCAATTAGCATTTTGCACTCTAGAACTACAAAATGGGAGAGAGTAGGGCTGGGCAATATGGCTGAAAACTGTATCACGATATCAGTGTTTCATATGGTCAATATAGATAATTATTTATATTTTTTATGACCCATTTAAAATAAGGGCCAGGAGAAAAATATATTACATTTAAACATTTTTATTTAAACGTAACCTTCCTCTGATCATAATCCCCTCAGTTATTAAGACAGAAATGTCAACAACTATGGAAAACTCAAATTAAAATGTAAACATAATGCCACTGCCTCCGTTATATCTTTGTGCCCTTTCGGCTGTGCTCCAAAGGGTGAGCACAGGTGGCTACATACTTTAAGATGTAAGGTGGTACATCAAATTTGTGGTATTGCCAATCTTGGCAGGGATGACAAAATTTCTTTGACAAAATCAAAATTTGCAGGCGACATTGGTCTGACTACGGTCAGACTTATAATATCCAAAAAAACGCCATACTGGCTAGCTGACTTTTCCTCTTTTATTTACAATTTCCTTGCTCGCTGCAGCACTCATTTTCTGCTTATGAAAAAGAAATTCAGCAGACCAGCGCGAGACAACGATATGGTGCAACCAACTGTGATACTGTTACATGATTGCCTGTTAGCGTATCACTCCCTACGTTCCCAAATAGCACACGTGTGTCTGCAAGATATCTGTTAAAGATCTCTTGATCTGGAAAGTCTGGCAGATGTCAGTTTTACATACATTCCAAATCATAAACATCTTAAAGACATCTTATAGACGTCTATTTGACATATAAAAGGAGACGTCCGATAGACGTATTGCAGATGAGCAAGCAACAATAAAAATGTAAATGCAGACATCAAATAGATGTCTCCTAGATGTACGTGGGCTATCAGGGTTGCTAGGTTATCAGAGAGCGCCTTTGTTAATGCAACCAAACGAGCTTTGCAACCTGTTTTCTTCTGACGAAGAACAAAAAATACTGAATGTTTTATCGAACATATTTTTTATTGATATCGATTACGTGCCTATAGCGATACATGTTGTTATTGTTTTATCGCCCAGCTCTAGGAGAGAGGTACGTGTTTTTTTCCAGAAACTGATGTGAAAGCCTCTGCTCAGCTTGAGTAATGACCCTCTGCATGGAGACAGTGGTTATTTGTGTGCTGCAGTATATGAAGGATGATTTATTTCATGACTACAGCTCTGTACTGAGTGAAGTGACCATTGAGTTGTTTTCTGGCAGGATGGTTGGATCTCACAATGGCTCTCTGCTACCCAGCATGTCAACTCAACACAGGCCATGTTGTTTGCGGCTTTCTGAAATGTGGGGAAAGTGATTTTCGGGAGGGAATGATAAGGTTTCTTTTGTCAGAAGTGACACATGCACTATTGTGCAGTGTTTAACATCAGCATAACATGATATTAACCTATTTTATTTGTATTGAATTGCTATTATTGTTGAATATAACTTAAATATAACTTAAATTAATTTTGGCTGCTTTTATGTACATTTCCAATTCGTATCTGTTGGAAAAAAATTAAACATAGTCTTATCTTGTTTCACTGTAAAATAATGGAAATTTAGGAAAACGCATATAGGCCTATTATTAAAGACTTGTGTTAAATATTTTTTGTCGTGAAGCTTGAATATTTTTGGTTTCACTCATGTAGACTTGTAGATCTGAACCCTAACTGAAATGTATCTAGCAACGTATTTGCTTTTTTATATGAATATGAACCTCTTGACCTTCTAATGTCCTTGAGAGATATTACCTGCTTTAAGAAAGGACTGCTTTAGCACAAAAATCTAAAATCTGTGTAATCACAGCTACTTGTACAAAACATTGATAAATGGATTGTGAAAAGTTTATAGTATCCGAATGTAGAGGAACCAAATGTCCATTGTGACTTCATGATGACATTTTTCGTGTGTCTTGCAACAATATATTTTTGTAGCTTTACATTACATTTACTGTGTACGGCACCCTGGAAAACATAAAAAAACAGCATGTAATGTCAACCAACCATCTGGCACTGGACCTTTAACCTGTAACAAGTGTGATTCATTTCTTCATTTGCATCTGACTAAATACAGAACCTATCATCAAGTCGTAGTGTCTCAGAACAGAGTTTAAAGGAATAATTCACCCAAAAAAGAAACAGAACCCAATGTGTGCTTTATCAAAAAGATCTTCTACAATAATTTCACATATCTTTTCTATATTATAGGTGTGCATACAGTAGTCGTAGTCACCATATTTGTCAAAAAGGACAAAAATGATTATGAAAGAACCCCCAAAGTAGTCCATATGACTGTTGACCTCTGTTTTTAGCTTGAATCTCCCTTACATCAAATACAGTGCCCATAATCTTGGTATTTTTCTGTATATTTTTGGTTTGTCATCATCATACTGTATATCACATAGGTTCAGAAGATTAATATTGTGAGTCTGGACAACTTTTATGAAAAATTGGCAACAACGGCAGCATGTCAACTAACCAATTTTTCTTCCAATTAATAGTTCATTAAGACAACTGGTGAATTTGTGTTGTATGATCACAGGTGTTTCAATTCTGGTGTCATGAGTATGTTTTTATGAAAAAAAGAAACAAAGAAATCAATACTTACCTTCAGAAAACTTCCTACTTTAAATAAATGTTGTTTTAATTTGACGTTCTTGTCAAATCAGTATATTAGAAAGATTTCTGAAGGGTCATGTGACATTCAAGACTGGAAATCTCAGCTTTGCATATCAGGAATACATTACATGTTCAAAATATATTCAAAGTGCAAAAATAAATAAATAAATAAAAATAAATATACAGTGGGTAATGAAAGTATTCCGTACTCTTAGTTATATTGCAGCCATTTTCGAAAATCATTACAGTTAATTTTTTTTCCTCATTAATGTACACACAGCACATTGACAGAAAAACACAGAATTTTTGACATTTTTGCAGATTTATTTATTTAGGAAAAACTGAAATATCACATGGTCCGAAGTATTCAGACTGTGACTGTGCTGTGACACTCATATATTTAAATCAGGTGCTGTCCGTTTCTACTGATCATCCTTGAGATGGTTCTACACCTCCATTTGAATCCAGCAGTGTTGGATTATACTGATTGGACTTGATTAGGAAAGCCACACACCTGTCTATATAAAACCTTACAGCTCACAATTGCTCACAATAGTACGCGAAAAACAGTATGCGAGGCGAGTAGTATGTCCGAATTCATAGTATTCGAAATTCAGTAGGCAAGAAGTACCCGGATGACCTACTGCTGCCGCCTGAATTCTGTAGTACGCATACCATGGACACTTTCCTATCCCATGAGCTTCATGGCCATCACAGACTACAAGCCCAACCCACGCAGCAGTGACGGTGACCCCTCCTTACTAGACAAGCTCATCAACTTCTTTGCATGGTTTGATGCACAAAATAAAGAGCCTACGAGGAAAGCGACACCCCCCTCTAGACAGGCACAGGCAACATTCACAGCTAACACTCCACTCTTCTCCTTCTGTCCTCTCTCTGAGGCAGAAGTATCCACACTTCTCCTCTCTAGCCATCCTACAACATGCCCTCTTGATCCGATCCCCTATTACCTTCTCCAAGCAATCTCTCCCACACTCCTACCAGCTCACATCATCAACACATCTCTCCTCACAGGCACTTTCCCCACTGCATTCAAGCAGGCTTGTGTAACCCCGCTGCTCAAAAAACCTACATTACACAATTCACTTATAGAGAAATATAGACCGATCTCTCTCCTAGCAAAACACTTGAATGAGTCGTTTCTAACCAAGTATTGCTATTTCTCACACAGAACAGCTTATTGGATGCTAACCAATCAGGGTTCAGGAGTGGCCACTCAACTGAAACTGCGTAGTCAGTAATCAAAGCCTTGCAGGTTGCAAAAGCCAACTCCAGATCATCAATACTCATTCTGCTAGATCTTTCTGCTGCTTTTGACACGGTAAATCATCAGATCCTTCTGTCCACACTCTCATCACTTGGTATCACAGGAATTCCACTTCGCTGGTTTGAATCCTATCTCACAGATAGATCCTTTAAAGTGGCTTGGGGAGGGGAGGTATTCAAATCACATCGTCTGGTCACTGGAGTCCCTCAGGGATCAATTCTTTGACCCCTCCTCTTCTCCATATACACTATATCCCTGGGGCCCATCATACAGGCACATGGCTTCACCTACCACTGCTATGCTGATGACACACAGCTCTATCTTTCATTCCAACCAGATGACCCAACGGTAGCCGCACGGATCTCAGGCTGCTTGGCAGACATCTCGGAGAGTATGAAAGAATCATCATCTACAGCTCAACCTGGCAAAGACTGAGCTCCTTGTTTTCCCTGCGACTCCAACCCTACAGCATGATTTCACCACCCTTTGAATACATTATCAATTACCCCATCAACATCTGCAAGAAATCTTGGAGTTATCTTTCATGACAGCCTCTCCTTTAAAGACCATATTGCCAAAACTGCCCGATCTTGTTCTTCAACAACATTAGAAAGATCAGGCCCTTTCTTACAGAGCAGGCCACACAACTTCTTACCCAGGCCCTGATCATCTCCAGGCTGGACTATTGCAATGCTCTTCTTGTCGGTCTTCCCTCATCCACAATCAAACTTTTACAAATGATCCAGAATGCAGCACCACAACTGGTCTTCAACGAGCCCAAAAGGGCCCATGTCACACCTCTCTTCATCTCCCTCCCTGGCTCCTTATTGCAGCTCGCATCAAATTCAAGGCACTGATGCTTGCATATGGAACAATCACTGGCTCGGCTCCTGCTTAACTCCACTCACTGCTACCAATCTACACTCCAGAACTCTGATCTGCCAGTGAGCGACGCCTCATTGTACCATCTCAAAGAGGCACAAAATCTACTTACAGAACATTCTCTTACACCGTTCCTGGCTGGTGGAATGATCTTCCCATCACTATCCGAAATGCCAACTCCCTTACAACTTTCGTACGACTGCTGAAAACCCATCTCTTTCAACAATATTTGACATCATAAAAAAGAAAAAAACAAGAAAAAAAATCATTGTCCCAGTGCAAAAGAGAAAATTGTGGACTTCAGGAGGACACACCCTGCCCACCTCCCACTCAGCATCAACGGGTCAGCTGTGGAGATCATAAAGAGTACCTTTTACCAGTTGGTGTGCACATAACTGAGGAACTTATATGGTCAGAAAACACCATCTCCCTAACCGAGGAAAGCCCAGCAGAGACTACACTTCCTGCGGCGGCTGAAAAGAGCGAGGCTTCCCCTTCCTATCCTTATCACATTCTACAGGGGCACCATTGAAAGTGTTCTGACCAACTAAATCACTACCTGGTATGGAAACTGCAATGCATCTGACCGCAAGCGCCTGCAGAGGATAGTGAAGACAGCAGAGAACATTATTGGTGTGCCTCTCCCCTCACTCCAGGACACATTTCATAAGAGCAGTGTTCGCAGGGCCTGCAACATTGTGCAAGACCCCTCTCACCCCTCACACGGACTCTTCTCCCTCCTGCCATCCAAGAGGAGATACTGCAGCATCAGAGCCAGATCTGCCAGGTTGCGAGACAGTTTTTACCACCAGGCTGTCAGGCTTCTAAACAGCACGCTGCCACCAAGAAAATCTTCAACACTAACGGTACGTTCACACAGGGCAATATTAACAATATTAATGCTTGACGGAAGGCGTGGCTGAAGTTTGGCACTGACACCATGGTCATAGCAGTGTCAACCAATGAAATTAGACAGGAACTCGGAACGTGATTGGCTGTCGCCTGGCTACTGTATATGCATTCATGCAAAAAAAACAAAAACTAAGCAATTTCAAAATATAAAAACTAGCAAATCTGCTTCTAATCCAAAACTATTTTAACCTTGCTCTGGGTGGACCGCTGATATAATTTAAACTCACTGCTAAAATGGGTAAAAGTCATACTGACCCCAAACTACTCAACATGTCTCATTCAATCAGCTTTCGTAAATTTTACAATTTCAAAGAGAATCAAATCATTTGATCTGTTCAGCAGAATATCCTGTTGAAGAAAACTGATTTGATGTGTCAGGTTGAGAAAGCGTGTCATTCCAGCTTTTTCAATGTTGTAATCAAAGTGGTGGTTGCTTTACCTCACGGTGACAAAACCCTTCAGTAAAATCCCTCTGTGAGACCAATCCCAACCTCAGCACAGCAAGACGACTCTTAGATGAAAGAACTTCCCTTCCTTTGAGAAAGAATTCACTTTCCCTAATCCCTCTGCAAGTTAGTTAAATGAAGCATGGGCTCTCTGATACGTATAGCGGAGTGGGGCAAGCTGGGGTTACCGAGACCCCACAGCGAGTCTGTGCTAGTTTCATGTGCCTTCTTGAAGGGTTGAAAAAAATCTTGTGAAACACTCAAGAAATTGTGAGCAGGGCTGATTTCTAGAAGCTGAACCCAGCCATTAGATTCCTAATTGCATCTTGAAGCGTTGTATATTACACCAGAGGGTCGTCTCCATGGCAGGATATTAGATTTCGGTGGTATGCTTTAGTGAGCACTTGCACTAGGTGGTCTAGCATCTGCTTAAGGACAAGGAAAATTAATGCAATAGAGGGCAGCCTACAGAGCAGAAAAAATTACATAATGTGGTATGTAGCTTGTGCTTATCTAAAGTTGCATTGCATTAACATGACTTCATGTTATGTATATTCAAAGGTCAGAGGGGAACAAACTTGATGTTTAATACTGTGTTTTAGTGAAATCTATTTAAAATGTTTGCATAAATGTGAAATAAATTGCTAGTTTTATTAATGCATTTAATTGGTCAAAAATTACAATAAATACTTTTACATTGTTACAAAAATGTGAACTTTCTATTTGTTCACAAAAACATAAAGCATTGATTTCTAATAATAAGAAATCCTTTTTGAACATTAAATCATGATTTCTGATGGATCATGTAAAAATCAAGACTGGAGTAATGATGCTGAAAATTCAGCTTTACATCACAGGAATAATTTGCATTTTAAAATATATAAAAAAAGAGAAATAATTAGAAAATTGTAACACTATTTTACAATATTACTACAAACTAACTATTTATGTAATTATTTATGACATTAGCGAATGGTCATATTAATATGTTCTGGCCATTTTTAAGCAAATATTAATATCTGCAGAATATTACATTTAAATTTGATTAATTAATCAGTATTTTATCTATTTATTTGTTGAATTCTTTAATTTTAATGGATTGTTTTTTAATTATTTGACATCTTCTCAATCAAAATATGTAATGTCTATTCCATGTCAGAAAGAAATCCTAGACATCCAAACCCTTCAGAGAGATTTAGTAAATCTTATACCCATATACCTAGCATGTAAACTCAGCTCAGTTTTGTTTTAGGGCAACATTTATCTGTGCAAATCCGAACAGAGTGATCTCTTTCCTGTGGGACATGACCTAGTTCTCGTTAAACTATTGTTTATTTTAATCCCGTTAGATCTCTCTTCTCTAATATGTGTGGCCATAACCGTGGTTATGTGTAGGTTGTAGTTTGGTAACCTGATATTTATGGAAACTATCTCAAGAAATCAATTTACACTTTGACAATGGTGCTTAAACTTTTCTGATCAAGGACCGTGTTTGATCAAAAAAGGCTGTTTAGACATTATCACTTTAAAATCAACATTTTACGATCCATTTCACCACTGTAATCAGATTTATTCATAGCAGATATTAAACAGGATGATAAATATTGGTGGGACATGATTTGATAAGCCATTAATTATTTGGATTGTAAAAAGTGACAGGTGGTTGTCCTAGAAGGGACACAAATTGAGAAATGTGGCTTATTTTAAATAGTAAACATATTTTTTGGTTAATTAATGGTTAATTAAAAATAAAGCATTGAGAAATACATGTTAAAAATTTGTAATATATTTGTATAAATATATTTACATATAGGTTTAGAAATGTAAAAGAAAAAATTAAATACATATAAAAGGTTTTACAAACACTGTAAACATTATATGATTGTGGAATATTTTATACTAATTTAACACATTAAGCATTGTGGGAGTATGTAGGAGGTAGAGACGAATACACATATGACATCATCTTAGTGCATATATAATATTGGAGGAGATTAAACCCTCATTGATGGCAGGACTGCTGGGGACACACTCTAGGTCTAAACTGCTCTAGTACCTACATGGGGTCCTCAAGGGGTACCGCACAAACCCCCAGCCCTCTAGCGGCTCTTACAGGATTCATCGCATCGAGGGCCTGCGCAACATCTGGCTGCCGAAAGAGAACGAGAGCTGGTCTGATGTCCTAAAGCTTTGTGTCCAACGTCTTAGTGCTCGGACGGGACATAGCAACAACATGGCTGGGTCTGCCTCCTCTGAGGGCAGTGCATGGAGGTTCACCACTTGGTCTCTAAATGGAGTCGTGGGAACCTTGGGCATGTAGGCGGGCCGCAGCCTCAGATTTACTTGGGAATCCAGGAACTCCAGGCACGATTCTTCAACCGAAAATGCCTGCAGGTCCCCTACCCTCTTGATGGAGGCCAATGCGATCAGGAACAAGGTCTTCATTGAGAGAATCTTCAGCTCAACTGCTGGCAGGGGCTCAAATGGGAACTGAGACAGGTCCCAACCACTGCAGCTGCTGCCATATGCCCCCAGAGCCTCTGAAAGAACTTCAGTGGGACCGCCGTCCTGCCTTTGAACGTATTCAAGCAGTTCAGCACTGACTGAGCAGGTTCCTGTGTGAGGTGTGCTGTCTGTACGACCAAATCAGGACACAGGACAGAGTTTGCTCTTCTCTCGGTTGACCTGAATCCCCAACAGGCTGAGGTGTCGTAACACCAGGTCCCTGTGTTCGCACAACTGACCCCAACTCTGTGCTAGGATAAGCCAGTCATCTAGGTAGTTGAGGATGTAAACCCCTTGCTCCTTGAGCGGAGACAGGTCAGCCTCCGCTACTTTTGTAAACACACGGGGCGACAGGGAGAGCCCGAAGGGTAGGACATTGTACTGATAAGCTTGACTTTCGAACGCAAACCTCAGGAATGGCCTGTGTCGTGGAAGGACCGAAACATGAAAGTATGCATCCTTCAGGTCGATTGCTGCAAACCAATCCCGGGGATGGATTCACTCGAAAATAAGCTTCTGCATCAACATCTTGAATGGGAGCCTGTGAAGTGCTCTGTTTAAAACTCGCAGATCCAGAATCAGCCGTAACCAACCGCCTTTCTTGGGCACTATGAAGTAAGGGCTGTAAAACCCCATCCTCATCTCGGCAGGAAGGACCGGCTCTATTTCTCCCTTTATTAGGAGGGTAGCATTTCTGCATCGTTCAATTACGTAAAGCAGATGCCGCTGAACTTTGGCGGGCACCGGGTGAACTGAATCACATAACCGAGTCGGATGGTCTAGAGGAGCCAACGAGATGGCCTGAGCCTGATCCAGGCATCTAGAGGCCGAGCTAGTGTCACTATCGGGACCACCGGAGCACCAGCGGTGGGGCAGTGAGGGGGAATGCAGGGACCCGGCTCGGGCGTCTCTGGTGTCGGAAGAAACAATCATAGTGTGTGCAACTTTTACCTGTGTTCAGGGAGAAGTGAGGTGGGTAGTCCATTGGCTTGTCCTCCCATTCCTCAAACTTCTGCCTGTAATGAGAGGAGAATGAGTGTTATACAAAACACCTTGTCCCCTCAAGATTTTGGAGATAGCAGCTGAGTGCCGGATGGGTGGTGGAGAACTGCAGAACAGCAGAACTTTTAGATTGCTGAAGTGCACAGGGGAGATGGCCGCCTGCACACAACAGTGGGGTAGTGCAAGCTGTTGTGGCAATCCACTCGACTGGATCAGCTGCAGCTGGATGTTAACCAGCGCATGCCAATTTTATTGGCGTGTTATCATACACGCAAAGTAGGTTGGTCATCTCGAAGCGAGATTCCTATTCGTCGTCACCAACGTGACTCGGAGTGACTGACCGAAAGGGAACTCAAGTTATAAAACTTAACTTTGTTTGTTAAGTTTACATGATCTGTTCAACCAATAATTATTATACTTCAAAATTTAAGCTTAATGTTAACAGTTTTTTTTAATCTAAAGAATACACACTTTTTGGAGGATTTAAATTCATGTCATGTGGTGTAGCAGTTTATGCACTTTTTGTACCACTGCATATTTTTATTGGAGAGCCTCTGCAGCAGAGAATATATATAAAAAAAAAACTTGAGTTGTTCTTGGGTTTCCTCTCTTTTTCGGTCTGTTTTAAACTATGGGTCTTATATCAAAAGGCAAGGAGTTGCCTTGAATGGGAATGAAACTAGCTCTTGATGTATATTTACCCCTTGAGGAGAGTCTGTATAGGTCATCCCACTGATCTGTATTGATCTGGACTGGAGTAATTTGGGAGAAAATGATGTTTGATTGGACCTTCAGAGTTAGCATGGAGTGTAGACCTGATGAGGAGATGCCTAGAGATGCAAGTGAGAAAAAAAAATCAATCTTTAAACATTCTTTCTTTTCTACCAGAACAGAAGCCCAGAGTAGTGCCGTAAGTAAGGTGTGTAGCGTTTTACTTCACTCTTTCAAAGAGTCTGTCAGAATAGATTACCAGACAGAGACTACTTTTGTCGGATTGACTTTTAAGCTTTTTTCCCTCCATTGTTTCGGTGGAGTTTGCTGGTAAGTCTTTGTTGTAAAATGAAGTCTATTGATCTGAAAAGATATCCATTTGAGTTAACCATCATTTGATCCAAGACACTTGGAAATTAGGGCCTGAAGTAAGTCTGAGGATCTGATGTGATCAATTAGGTGAAGGTTGTTAAAATAAAACTAATACTAACAAATCTAAAACTGCAAGATGCAACAAAAGTCACTGAAAGTAAAAAAATTACTTCACACTGAAAAAAAAGATTAATTCATTTATATTTAAATAACACAAATAAAACAAAACATAAACTAAAATAAACTCTTTGCAAGCATTTTCCTTGCAATTTTTTAGTCTTTTCTCTTAATCTTTTCCCACGCTGTAAATGAAACACATACATGCAATATAAACCTCTATTTAGCAATATAATATAATATAATATAATGTTAATAAAAATATATAATTAAATAAAAAAGGGCATAATTTACTCATCCTCAAGTCATCCTCCAAGCTTGTATGCATTTCTTATTTCTGTAGAATATAAAATAATTTATTTTAAAAATGTGGGTAGGCAAACAGTTGATAGTCCCTATTGTCTTCCAAAATATCTTGTTTTGTGTTCAACAACAAAAAAAAACACCCATGCAAGGACAGAACAACTTGAGGGTGAGTAAATGATGACAATCTTCATGTATGGGTGAAATATTCCTTTGACATAATATGACATAAATAAAAGATTTTTGTCACTTTATTTGAAAAACTCTGATTAAAAATGTTAGTGATGACCATGCACGGCTCTAAAATAAATTCTAGTCATATTTCAGGTGGAAATCTTAATTTATTTCCTCCTTCTCATCCACTGAGGACCAAGAGTGCTGGATGATAGATATGTTTCCTCACCTCCCAATTTGTTCCATAGATTAATAAGCCTGCTTGGAAACAGATACCTTTGATACATTTCTCTCTTGCCAAGCTCTGTCTTCCTGCAGACTGTCTTGTATTTTCGATCTGAAGTTGTTTACTGCTCCACACCCCCCCCATCATCTTTTTTTTTAAAATAACAGACTTTAGAGCTACAATCCTTTCAATTACGATGAATTCACAGGCGCTCTAAAGTATGAAAAAATAATTCCTGGCTCTTGTTAAGTTGGTAGAAGGGATGTTTTTCTGGCTCTGGAATAATTCTTGGAACTTGGAACTTTTCAGTCAGTTTCAGTGCTTATTATAACAAAAATTTTATTATTATAGTGGAAAAAGAACCTTTAGATTTGAAAATGTTTGGTACTTTAAGAATAAAAGGTTATTTTATGAACTGTTGAACATTGAAAGTTTCATTCGGTTATCAAAATTTCTTAAATTTCCATCGTTTCCCTCCTTTCTCCTGTCTAGTTACGCATGATCCCTCCTGCCTCCCCTTCTCCGCCTTTCAGCAGGGCTCGGGCCTGCCGAGCTCCCAACTCGTCCCCCGGACAGCACGCCAAATTTGCTTATTTACGTTAATGAAGAAGTTTGAATTTGTGAAAAAATATTAATATATTAATATATATATATATATTTTTTTAAGAGTCCTGAAAAAGTGTATAATGGTTTCCACAAAAATATTCATAGTATTCATTTTACATAATATAAGTATATATAAGAAAACAGAAAGTAGACCCTGAATGACTTTTGCAGGAATGTCTGTAGAATAGAAAACGTCCCTAAAAAGTACAGACCATTCATTTGTCACACTTTGTCTCTCATGTCTTTTATGGCCCAAGAGTGCTTCACAACAGGACACTTTTGTAACAGAGGCCGAGGCCCACAGTGTCTTATCCTCTTTTTTCTGTTTGCATCAGCAGATAAATAGATTACTTGTTGTTTTTCTCCCTTGTTCGTCCTCATCATTCCCCTGTCCTTGAGAAGAACAGCAGAGATCAACAAATACAACACAAATCCTTTCAATGTTTACGGTGAATTCCGAGTGTACAAACACACAGGCTCCTTCATAGTCTGAGTTTAAGAAGATATCAGAGACCAGAAGAGACCAGTCATCACACAAACATCATCCATCAATCTGAGCATTTATTGTGCGAATGCCTTGCAGCTGGCAGTCCGCTTGCATTATATATTTCTGAAGGCAAAGCAGGTACACGTGAAGGACAGTAAAGCATATATGAGGATAATGTAATTTTCTTTTTGTCCTTGTCACTCTTTCTCCTCTATAAGGAAAGAAAGCTTCTTACAGGAGCTATAAAGCAAATTCAATTCAACTCTTGGCCAGGTAATTCCTCTAGGGGCAATGTTACATAGACCAAAAAGGGGAAAAAAAAACTCTACATATTTCATCTTAAATACAATTGCCTTAGAGAAAAGCAAATTGGTTTCTATCTAAATGCAAATTTGTACTTGTGTGGTACTGTTGGGTGACGTGAGCTCATGCATGTGGGTTTTGGACCTTTCTGAGACACAAGCAAAGTCTCAATCATGTATAACATTACACTTTTTAATCTTCAATGATTGACGGATCTGTTCAGAGATTTTAAATGATTTATGTAGAAATTTTTGCTACTTGCAGTACCTTGAACACCTGTTTTATTAATAAGGTTTCTTTAATGTTAACAACAGTTAAATTTTTGCAACCTTTGCAGCAGTTTACTATCAATACTCTTATTTGTTCTTGGCTAGAGGTGACCATTGCTGTCATTTGTGAATGCTATTATAGCACACAGAAATTTAGGCATTGTCAATAGAATAATATATATATATATATATATATATATAGAATATAATATTTTATCATTGAATATAATTTCTTCTTCTTATTATTATTATTATTATGATTATTATTTTGACTTATATAATTTTATTTATTATTACTATTATTTTTGTATTTTATTTTATTTGGTTATATGATTTTATTCTGCTTTTTATTTATGCTATGATTTAATTTTGTTACTTTATTATTTTTTTATGATTTATCATTTGCTATTATAGCACAACTGTAAAATATTATTGTAAATAAATATTTTATTTTGTCTATTTTTATGAGACTACTTCTTATTTTCACTTTTATTTTTATTTTTCAAATTTTGCTATATGATTATTTTATTTTATATTTAATTTCATGTATTTATTTATAACTTGTTTTCAATCATAATGAAAAAACAACACTAAGTTGTTGTTCCAAATAATTTAAATTATAACGCTCATGTCAGTTGTCTTATTTTATTTGTATTTTTTATTTAATTAAATTAAATTCCTTTTCAGTTTTCAATCGGTATGAAATATTTAGAAGAAAAAAAGAGCTTGAGTCACACAATTATTGTCATGCATGATTGATCATTGCTGTCAGTTCTGAGTGCCATTACAGTATGTGTAATTTGCCTGCAGTCCATGACGTTCTCTGCAAAAGCCTGTAGTCTTTGAGAAAATTAGAAAATGGCCACAAAAGCCCTGGAGATAGAGATGTGAGATGTCGGATATCTGCTCCATCACTTTAATACTGTTATCATGAAATTGGCCATCGCTCAATTATTGTCAGAACCGAAGAGATGAAGAGCTAATCGGACATTCATTAATCTCAGTCTCATAAGCAAGATGTGTATTCCCTCGCATTTTGTGACAAAGAAGTGGTAACAAACATTGCTTGCCGCTATTTAGACTTCAGCTTCCAGTCCCTCTAAAAAATTATTATTTGATCTGTCTTGACGTTTGCTGAAAACAGCGGCTGCAGTAAACTATGTGAGCTTATTGCATTACTAAGAGAATTTAAACTTTCTCATCCATCTCATTCCAGTGCTTTCCGTTCCAGTGAAATTTCAAGATAAATGCAACCCAGCAGGCCATGATTACTGATCTGACAAACAGATGCTGGTATAATGTGTTTATTTATTTAAAAAATATCACTGAACTTGTGACCCCTCGCATTTAAAGCAGAATATTCCTTTGAGCCACATCAGCTCATGCTCAGATTAAAGACTGAGCCTGTCTAAGACTGAAATCCTAGAGCCGCCTGTGGTAACAAACGCTCTTGGTTTAACCTCAAGTGTTCGATGCTTTTCTCTCTTCTCTGTTGTTAACTTGAATGTGAGAATTTCACCTCATTGGTCCTTGTCTTGGTGTGATTATCCGGCTTCAGTTGAATAATTCTGTAATATTTCTCCCTTCTTAAATAGAGTTGATGTTTTTGTCTTTGTAGCAGCAACAAAGGGGGCACTTGTGAATGGTGAGCACCCTTTTGAAATAAAATAACAAATGAGAAACACTAGTTTCATGCACTTCAAAGACACACTTAACAGGACAGTTCACCCAAAAAATTAAATTTGCTAAAAATGTACTCCCAAGATGTAGATCCATTTTTTTTTCATCAGAACAGATTTAGAGAAACTTGCTCACCAATGTGAGTAAATGGGTGCCATCAAAATGAGAGTCCAAACAGCTGATAAAAACATCACAGTAATCTGCTATTCTGGATTGTTATTTGGGTTTGTAAATGGTGCTTGTATTGATACGTGCATATTGATTATGTTGGATTTTTCACCGGAGAAAGTTGTGGACAGAGGACTTTAGTTGTAAACAAAGGTTTGAAGTTAAAAATGTCTTTAATGATGTTTTTTCACTTTAATTGATGAACTTGAGTCATGTGGATTGCATGTGATGTTTAATCAGCTGTTTGGACTCTCATTCTGACGGCACCCATTTACTAAAGATCTATTGGTGAGCAAATGATGCACTGTAATGCTACATTCCTGCAAGAAAAGTAACACATAAACAAACTCATTTCCATTTTTGATTTGTAAACTTAAATTTCTGGAAGAACTATCCCTTTAAATGAAGGCTACATGTCTGCATATCCTCAATAAATGCCCAGTTTTGGACAGGGTCCTGCAATTAATTGTGTAAAGTGTACACCATAATGTGCAAAACACATTTAAATGAGAACAATTCTACAAGTTTTTGTCTTGTAATGAGGACAGCTTTGCAATGCAATGGCAAGTTTTCACTAACCTTTTCCAAGTCTCAAAGATGTTTTGTTTGTCATTAATTGCAGTTCTTGACTCTGAAGTTTTACCTGAATAGATAATCATTTTTGCACATCTAATTAACCTTCTGCATCATTGTCTGCTCCGTTACTGAATCTTATGATATTTTACCTGAGTAATGAGCTTGCAGTCTAAGTTAAATGTGATAAGATGAAATATACTGTGTACTGTAAATAATAATACACCTATAAATAAAGCAACACGCCATTCTTTTTTTTTTTTTTTCACTGGCTGCACTCAAACACAGCAGGAACAGTGCCGCCTGACACATGAACAAATGATTTGATTTTTTAAAATCTTTTTAAATGAATTTGTTAATTAATTCTATTAATGAATTGAATTAATCATTTAACATAGCTAGTGTGAATCCAGTCAGTGAGTTGAATTAGTTTGAATCCATAATTAAATCACTAACTGGTTGTACTGGTGCGCCTAACTTTTTTTGATAGAGGCTACACCATAAAAGTTAGGTGCACCCAAATTTTTATATAGGCAATATTGACATGAAAATGATTAACTAACACCGTGTCTACACTGAACGAGACAGTTCAAGTCTCTCTAGAGTGGACGCAACAAAGCGACCGAAAATAATTTGAAACTTGTGTAAAGAGGTCATAAATAGAAAGCAGAACTAGTTTTCAGTCATGAATTTGTCGTGTCGCACCGCATCCAGTGTAGACAGCAGAATAGGTTCTATTGCATTTTGTTGCGGTCAACATGAAGTTCTTTATTTGAAGCATTATTGTAAAGAATTCTACAAGAAAGGTAAAACTGTTGGTGCTTAAATAATTCTCGGACGGATCTTAACGAATAACAGACCTCTCTCTCGCCGTGTCTGGACCGGACATGAGTGAGGCCATGTGACACACCCTAAATCAATCCATGTATATCTAAATACAGAAATTTTTGATACATTATATAGACATGCACACATATAGAAGCTAAATATTCGTTTATTTCAAAATTTGATCAAATGTAATATATTCACATTAATATATTGTTAGAATTAATGCTAAAAAATCTTAAAGTATGAATGTAATTAAAAATGTATATTATAAACAATAATTCGTTAGTACATTCATATATTAATATTTGGTTGAAAAGAATGCAACTACTTTTGTTGTTTTGTTTCATTTTAATTTGAAACATAAGTTATATTATATTTGATCTTTTGCACTTTTTAAGATTAATTAGACCAATATATTGTAAAACTACATTTACTTTTTTGTTTGTATAGATTTTTTTACATAAGTATATAGTAATCAAACATGTTACTTAAAACAACACATTTAACACAATTTTGCTAGTCTCGTCTTGATGTGATTTTTATTCATTTTCAAAAAATCTATTGTATGTGTGTGTATTCATATATATATATATATAGTATATATAATATATATTTACACTATACAAGTATTATGTAAGAAAATACACACACCACACATACATATATTATGTAAATAAGAACATTTATTTTGGATGCGATTAATCGCATGTGATATATGAAACTACCTCCTAAAACACATGCACGCATGTACAAACACACTTACATACTTTTATTTTTGGATAGCTTCTAAGCCTCTTTTCAATTATCTACCAAAGCATAACATTCATTTTATTATCTCCGTTGTACTAGACTAAGAGGATTTTTATAAAAGGTAGGACAAACACATTACGTTTTTTTTTGTTGTTGTTGCCCCATTTTCTTTTCCACCTTGTTCTTGATGGTGTACCAATGCAGCACATGTTTTTTGATAACGCGGCTCCTCTTTCATCCTCCTGCATGTTGTCTCTGGAACTAACCTGTGTGTGTGTGTGCTTCATTTGTTACCCATGTGTGTGCGTTGAGCACTGGCTGTTTTCGTATGCGTTGTGTTCACTGGGGTTTTTGAAGAGAGGGCGAGTCCCCTACATTTAAGCCCAGTTGATTGACAGCTCATTCCCTCACCCGGTTCCACACGCCTGCGTTTTCTGCGTTCTCCTCAGAGCTCTGATCCTGCCAATTGGACTGTCACACACTCAGACAGACACACACACACACACACACACACACTGCACCTACAATTAAACTTGCCTTATCGTATTGGATTCCACTAGTCATTTCCACTAACCACCACCTGTAACTAACCATCTGGCAGCCCCCAGAAAATGGCAAATCTGACAAATTGTCTTGATGAATTATGGGAAGCTGGTTTGTTTATCACCATGACAGCTGGTGTGATTTTATCACCATTTAAATCCGACGGGAGGGATGTGGCGAACAGCTCTTGAAAGGCTTGCTTGATGGGAGGTCACCAGTGTTGGAAAGTTACTTTGAAACTTGCAAATCTAATAATTATTTCAAGTACAGCCAATCTCTAAATAAAAAAATTTATACACTCCAAGCTATTAACAAAAAAGTAGCTATAATTTGAGTATGTAGAGAACCAGTAGATTTTTATTTTATTTTATAATGAACCCACTGTGTAATTTGCAAAAAAGCTAAATATTTAGCTAAAAACATGTTTCTAAATATAATAAAATGTGGTAAGATGTTTAATTTACTCTATTGTTTAATATAGATTGTAAACATACATTATATGTCTCCAGTATTCATGTTTTGTGAAGTGAGAAACTATATAATAGACATATTATTTACTTCAAACTATTGTTTCTAGCTAAAATATGAGTCCTCTATACATAATATTGCTTTAAAAAAACTCACCTAAATAAGGGGAGAAGCAGAAGTGCCATTCGCCAGAAAACTGTCAATATGTCAGTGGGTTTTGAGGTGAACAACAGTGAATGAACTTTTTCACTGGAGGAAGTGTTATTATGGATTATGGACTGTTTTGGTGGTTTAAAGTTACAAATTTCACTTCACAAGATGTTAACTGATAAACGTGAATGGTGTGGTTTACTTGTGGATTATTCTGACGGCACCAATTCACTTCAAAGGGTTCCATTGGTGAGCAACTGATGTAATGCAAAAGTTTCAATGAAGAAACAAACTCATCTACATCTTGGAATGGCCTGAGGCTGAGAAATGTTTCAGTGAAGTTTCGCTTTTTTCTGAACTGGACCTTTGATGTGTCCCACAGTACAGTACAGCGCACTTTTTCTTTGGATCTGTGAGATATGCAAATGACTGATGATGGATTTCCGTTCACAGGGAACTTCTCCTCACGCTGGCCCTTGGTCAGGTCTTATCACTGCTCATCTGTGGGATTGGCCTGACCAGCAAATACCTGGCGGACGATTACCACGCCAACACCCCGGTGTTCCAGAGCTTTCTTAACTACATCTTGCTGTTCCTGGTCTACACCACCACACTTGCAGTCAGGCAAGGTAAGGGTGGCTCCTATTGTTTTCTGTGCAGTTTAATAAAAACACTGTCAAATGGAAACATAATGTGAGGTTGTCTGTAAGACAAGGTGATGATAAGACCATAGGAACATACATTTTTTATGAGAGACTGACAGAAAAAAGGTTATTTGAAGTTTTTTCATTAAATTTCTCTTTTGTGTCTCGAGCGTGACCTCTTCTGGGACTCTGGCAAAAACTTTAAAAACTACTAGCCTGTTTCTATTCAGAAATATGTCAGTCAGGCTGTGTTGATAGCTGTTTTTGGTTTTTTTTTTAAGAAAAAGGAGCCCTACCTTTGCTTGTATATTTTGAGCTATGTTTTTATATTATATTCCATTGTTCAGTCCCTAGTGAAAATAAATATGTTTAAATGTATTACATTTATTCCAAGCTCAGTATACTAAAAATACATATTTATGTACTTAATAAAATGCCATGCAATTGTACTTTTAGTATACTAAACTAATTTTGTACTTAATGCACTAATTGTGCGGAAGTAGTTTTGAATTCCAATTCAAAAAAATACTTAGTATATTTGATTGGGCTAAGATGGAACTATTACAAGCATACTTTATTTACTTTATTTATTTAAAGGGCAAAATTACACAATCCTTCCCTAAGTAACATAAACATGCATGTACATCTGTTTTCCTCTCGCGGAAATGATTTACCATGCTCGCCAGCATCAGTGGTGCGCTCGCTTATTAATGGCATATATTTGCCGCCCATAGATTAAGTGTATTTTTCGCAAGCTTGGTGCTGCTGCGGAGGATCGCGATGCCGGTGTAGTGCCTGCCAGATTATGACTCCCCTAGTTTTGGTAGGTTTAGTGTTAGGTGTGGGGGAGGGGTTATGATTAGGGGCGGGGTTAGGATTACTATTGATTTCAATGAGGGGAGTCACAATTCGGCAGGGAGTCAAAATTCGGCACAACACCTGCTCAGCATCGTGATGTCTAACAGCCATTGGCGAAGAACGATGATATCGTCTATCGACCCAACCCTAGTGCACAAGTAATACTCCAAATAACATATATTTTTTTAACTTATCAGTAGGTTTCGAGTTATCTGTCAATAAATATGTTATACTTCATTTTGGTTGTCCACTTTAGACATTCTACTAACTGTAAGTAACTTTGTAACTACATGTCAAATACACAGTGACTAATTCTCATTCATTTGCAACTCCATGTATACTAACTAGAGTAGACTGTTAGGGTTGGTTTAGGGTTAGTAGTTGACATATTCTTGCAAAGGTTGTATGAAATAAATTAACCAGACAGTCTACTAATACTCTAATGACTGCTTGACATATAGTTACTTACTGTTAGTAGAATGTCTATAGTGGACTATCAAAATAAAGTGGTACCTAATAAAAGCATAAATGTATTCTATTTTACTTCTGCTATATTATTCCCTAAACCATAAATTTTGCATTTACTGAACTAGGTAAATGTGGAAAAATACTCTTTCTTTCATTTATTTTATAGTTCTAAATGAAACATAGGAGTGTATAATAAGTTGTGTCGTAATGTTGATAGTATAATAGTAATTATATTTCTCAGTATTTTCACTTCATGTCTAGATGTCAAGTCAGGTTACAGGTGTCGTGCTCCGGTTTTACTTCCTAATTGATTTCATGTTGAGCCTCGTGTCCAAGCAGCAAGCTTTGACCCAATGTTTTCTGGCACACTTTCAGCAGGCTAAGAATAGAAACGAAAAAGCGTGGTGCTCCTAGCTAAGAAATATGCCAACTCACAGTCTATTCATAACAGATCACATGTGATTCCCTGACTAAAACACTCTTTTTTTAAATATAGAAATCAGGTTGTGTTAATAAGCTCCTTAATGGAGACATTTTTAAAGGCTAAACAGGACCATAAAAATGATTTTGGAGGAACATATTTGCTGTGCTGGAATCCCCAGGAGCTTTTATTCTTTTATACTGCAAAAGTACATGATTCAGATTGGTTAAGCAAGCAAATACTTTGTATAATGCTACTACACTCTGCATTTCTCGTTTTAAATAGAATACTGTCATGATAATGCAAGAATTTATGTCTGTTTAATTAAAGTAATCATATGTACTAGCTGATACAGTACCTTTTGCTTAGAAATGCTTTGGAGTTTTAGTTTTGGAATAGTCTAGTTGATATAAATGTATGTGTGTGAGTTGTTAATTACATTATAAATAAAAATAATACACACATATGCGTATTTTATATTAATGTTTGTATGTATTTATATTGCCATTTTACATTAAAAACAAACATGTGTGCTTCTGGGCGAATTATGTAAATTGAAATATGTAAATTGCTTATAGCGAAAAGCTATTGCTAAAGTAATCCTGCATTTATGATGTTGTCTCAAGGCGGGATTCAGATGTAAAACTAGATGTTTCCATTCACTAAGAGCTGTGTTACACACCGCATGAAGGGTGTATAATAATAAGTATGTGTGTGTATATATATATATATATATATATATATATTTATATATGTACATATAAGTATGAATAATAATAAAAAACGATAATAGAGTCACTTTAAGATATTGCTATTGTATTCTGAATGGTTGCTATGGCATTGCTAGGTAGATGGTAACATTTAGGGTTTCTTCAAAGCTGTTTTTCCACTCGTAATGCATCATTTTAATTGACAAGCCTCTGCTGAACCATATTTTGAAGCACGCAAACATCGCCACAAAGGCTGCGTACAAACTCATTATTTCAAGCACGCTGCTCTGAGCGAGCCGTCGGCGGCTTCTGCCAAATTGGCGCAGTCTCTTTGTTCTACTCCAGTGACCAAATAGTTGTGTCTGCAGCTTCAGTAAACATGACCATACGCTACAGAAAGCGGGCCGGGAACGTGAGTAACGAGAGGGCAACAAGAGCAGCGGCCTGTCAGACGGCCCATGTTCACGAGCTCCGGCCAAACAATGATGCTCATCTTCTACAGTCCGACAGCTCAGAAGCTGTCATCTTACAATAGCCTCGGTAAAGTGAAACTCGCTTTTCTCATTTCCTTCCCTTCCCGTCGTCTCTTCTCACCTCTTCTGTGTAGCTTGTAGCAGTCGTGACCCTAGTGCCCTGTTCAAATTGGATTTAAACCACGGCCCTGCAGAACTGGCCTGGAGTAGTATGGCGGGGAATCAGTCTTCTCTCTGTCTTTTCTAGTCAAAACTGAATCACTTTTTTTGTGGAGACATAATGCGGTTTCCTGTACTAATGCGACCAGCCAGGTATTAATTACTCGAGGCTGATGCTGATGGCTGACAGAAAGGTTTCGAGCGACAGCGTTTTGCTCTGCTGTGCGTTATTAAGCCTGATTCATATTATGGCAATTCCAGAACACTACACTCCGCTGATCAGAGCCAATATTAAATACTTTTAACCATTTTAGAAAGATTGTGCTTGCTTAATCCATTTTAGTTAAGTTGTTTTTGTCATTTCTATTTCTATTAATTTAATAATATTATTCTTAGTCATTATTTGCATTTTTATTTTTAGGTATTTTAAAACATCAAGTCAAAATAATACAAATGTCCAATTTTTCGTATTTTACTGGCATAAAATAAATTAATCTTTTGAAACATTATATTATTTATTTTACTTTATTTAAAGTAGTATTTATTTATGTAAATGTTTATTTTTTTAAAAACTAGGTAAAATAAAATAAATGTATTAATATTTTTATTTTATTTCATTTTAGTTAAGAATTGTTCATAAGCTAAACTAAACAATGATAAATGTTGCTCCGAAATTATATTATATTAAATTTGACTTCATTTATCTAAAGCAATGAAAATACATGTATTTTTAGCTAACTATAACCTTTAAAATGAACAAGAGCTATAATTTTTTGATGCCAGTGGATATTCCTTTTGTATTTTAAAAGAATAGGGTTTTCTGATGTATCTGTTTGTTTCAGATATAGTTTTCTCAGGTATTCATTCACTGATTTCATTGTATAAACGGTCTTTTGATTGCATACTGTATCAAGTAAGCTGCATTAGTATCCAGTTCGCTGATTTTGAAGATAAAAATGAAAGAATAGCTTCCCAAATAGGAGAAGCATTAGTGTATGAGAACAACCTGTCTGCCCAGTGCGAGGACACAAACTAAGTCAGAATAGCTGTTGTTCCAGCAGGACCGTGTCTGCCCAGCATATGGCTCTCTCTCCCATTTTTTCGGGAATAGAAAACAAATGCAATTGCATGCCAGAATTCCTCTTACCAATCTGTCAGCACTGCGCCATGGCTGCCAAGTGGACGCTGGCAAAGAGAAACGTGTGCGTGGCAATAACGGTTATAATCACAAAAAGACGCTGAAAACAGTCACTATTAGGGAAGTGCTAGGAAATCATGTGTGAAAACTGCACTTGTTTTTTTAACCTTTGGCTTTGTTCATACTTCAAAGTTTAGTGCTGCCCCAAATTCCACCCTCAAACTATTTTACTGACAAAAGTTTGTTTATTTACTGTATATAGATTGTCTGTATACAGTTTCATTAAAAGTGACATAAAATGACTGAATATGACATATTGACTAAATGTAGACTTAATTGGTGTTTTGTTGAACAGACTGTAGAATAGGTTCTGACCCAGGTGTACAGATCTATTTACTCAGTACCTATTGGCCTTGAGCTGTGGGGGGCGTGACTGGCAAGAGCCCCCGCCCCCTCACATTCATCACTGCCATCTGACATTACAAGCTTGTACAACTTTTTGTACAACAAGCAATTGTTGCTCTCTCCTACTGAGCTGCATTCAGTAAGCTAATTAATCACTTTGATGCAATAGCCCTGATATTGATTTTATGCCGCTGTGATTTTTTATGCCGCCGTCTGTACACGTCTTGAGAGCTGGCATCAGGGACCTTTTGAATGGCTGATATTAAGGCACAATTATATTTGAGATGTTTCGGAGCTTGATTTAATTTTTAGTTTCACTTTATTTTGATGGTCCCTTTAACGTATTCTGTTGATTATAAGTAGCATTGCACCTACATATCTACTAACTCTCAACAGAGTGCTAGCAGAGTATTAGTAGACTGGTAGGGTTAGAATAAGTTGATATGTACTTGCAAAGCATCTTTTGGGAGACCATCATAATAAAGAGTAAGCAGATATTAATTAGAGAGTGTACTAATATTCTAATGCCAGTTAGTTGACATGTAGGTGCAAAGCTACTTATTGTCAACAGATTGTTCAAAAGGGACCATCAAAATAAAGTGTTAACTAATTTTTTTCACCTCAAATTCTGTGTTTTGCATTTTAATGTTTTTCCGCATTCCATTTTATTGGTTAAGCTAGATTTTAATAATCAGAAAGCATATCTAATAAATTGCATTCATAAAACTGTAACAGTTTAATAATTTATAACAAGTTTTACAATAAAGATACATTTTTTTCTCAGGCATTCTGTTTGTCTCTTTTAATATTTCTGGATTTTATAATTTAATAGAACTTTATCATCAAAAATGTAATAAAATGAAGACATAAATCATTAAAAATGAAATAACCTTTTTAAAATGTAATCAAATGAAAATGAAACTGTTTTTGTCGAAGTGATGAACAACAGTGGTTTGCTATTAAAATAAATACATAACATAAAAAAAGTTTTATATTCTTTGATAACTGAATGTGTATAGAAGATGAAATATAGAATAAGCAGTCTTTTTCTAGTTTAATTTTCACAGACAATCCATATCACCTTTGAATAGCAAGTTCATATCAAGTTTGCATCACAATTCTGTGTCATACTATAAATTCCATTTTTATTACTGGATTCTGTGATTCCATCTGCATTAGGGCCTTCACATGCATTTGAAATACTTATGAAATTGTAGGCCAGGAGCAGGCCTCTGCTTTGTATTTGCAGCATATCCATCACACCGTCTTCATTATCTCCTTCAAAACCGAGCGCAAGGATTGCTGGGTAATGTGTGAGGTCAGTGCTTTGTCCTCTGCGTTGATGATTACCCCTGAAAGCTTCTTTATTGGCTTTTTAGAGGCCAGCTGTATCCACTCCTTCTTACTGACACAGATTAGAAGTGTTGAGCTGGCAGTAGTGAGGGAAGAGATTTATTGTTTGCATTGCTACAGTGCCTTGACTCTATCCTGTTCCCCCCATGGACAGATAATCAATAAACTGTGTCCACACAATGATGGGGCGTGCATGTATCCTCCGGTGTTGAGTGTGAATAAGCCATTCACGGCCACACACGCATATATTCAATGCTGCTTTTTTGAGGTTTGTTGGAGTGAGTCTACGGTGTTGTTAGTATCAAGGTCATGAGTTTGATTGTTAGAGCTTCACTGCAATCCTTCCTTAAGAATTTCAAGATATTTTGGCTGGAAACAGGACAAAAAAAATCAAAGCTAGAAAAGCATGTTTTTGCAGTGTATGGATAAAAGGTATAATTTAAATGCACTCATGAAGGGCGCAATAACAGTTTTTATAACAAATGAAAGTGTTTATATTTATACAAGACATGGTATGTCTGTAGGCATGAATGACCTACTTACTACATTTGCCAAAATGTGCAGTTTATTTTATAATATGCGGGCACATACTATGTCCCAGAATGCACCTTGAGCATCCATTTACATTGTGATGAATAAAAAAAAGCAATATGTGACCCCACAAACCAGTCAAAAGTGTCAATTAATATAACCTGAAAGCTGGATAAATAATCTTTCCATTGATGTATAGATTTATAGGATAGGACAATATATCTCTGTGTATGATTAAAATAAAATATAGTTCTAATAGCTTGTAATGTATTTTATACTCACATTTTAACCAAATTATCAAGAAGGTGCTCCAGTCCAGTAATTGTTCATTTTGAAATATTACTGTACTGTAGTGTTAGAACGGGTTATGTTCTTTTTCCGAATACAGACGGCAACCGATCCCTGCACTTCACATCCCCTGCACAGCCTGAAGCATAGCGTCTAAGGTTACGAAGGTAACCCACGTTCCCTGAAGGTGGGAATGGAGATGTTACATATGGGAACTTGCATGAGAGACCAATTGCCATCGAGTATTAAGAAAAGGCCAATGAATATTGGTGTGCACTTGATTACAGCCAGGTGCTACGTTAGTATAAGAGAGCAAGGATGTAGTGCACTTGCAGGTTTTCGCTGAGGAGCCGAGCCTGCGTCAGCACGACCCAGGGTCGTGGCAAGAGGATGTAATGTCTCTGTTCCCTCCTGAGGCCGCGTTACGCAGAGACCCTCATGCCAACAGGCATGTGTGTCCACAGGAGAGTCTGCACATATCCTTCCCAATGCCCTAGGAGCCAAATAGGGACCCCGCAGGGATGCCAGATGTACTGAAGCATGGGTTGGGAAACATGAAGCACATACACAGTTTCTTACATGTGGAATTGAGTAATAAACTTTATGAATATGATATGGATATAAGTGAAGGGAAACACAGCCTTCTGGCTGACTGTGGAGCATAAGGTTTTGTAAGCATAAGGTTTTCCTTTGCGAAGGAGACCCAGTAGGAGCACAGGTACATAGCCGGGCCGGGTTCTCAGTATAACGTGAGAATCAGCTGGAAGGTCACCAACCCACTTGATGGAGGCCAATTCAATCAGAAGTGTTGTCTTAAGTGACAGATATTTTATCTCAACTGACACTAATTTCAACTGATTCCAGCTCCAGGCCGAGATAAAAGATCCACTGCACTGGAAAGAGTTTGTTCTTCTCTCAGTTCACCTGAAGGCCCAGATGGCTGAGGTGCCAGAGGACCAGGTCCCTGTGCTCACACAACAACTCTCGCGAGTGAGCTATTATCAGCCAGTCATCGAAGTAGTTGAAGATGTGGATGCCCATCTGCCATAAGGGAGACCGGGATCCCTCCGTGACCTTCGTAAAGACTCGGGGAGACAGGGAGAGGCCAAATGGGAGAACCTTGTACTGATGCACTCGACCCTCGAATGTAAACCGCAGCAGGGGTCTGTGTCAAGGCAGAATCGAGACGTGAAAGTACGTGTCCTTCAGGTCGATGGCTGCAAACCAATCCTGGTGCCGAATGCAAGTTAGAATGTGCTTCAGCATGAGCATCTTGAACGGCAGCCTAAGAAGGGACTGGTTCAGAGCTTGAAGGTCCAGGATGGGTCACAGCTATTTTTGGGCATGATGAAGTAGGGACTGTAGAACCCTGACCTCATCCCGGCCGGAGGGACAGGCTTGATTGCATCCTTCGCCAATAGGAATGCAACCTCCACATGCAGGACAGTGGCATCCGTGTCGTGTAACTGACTATCCGTACCAACAACTGCGTAACCAAGCCTCCAACTGGGTCGCTAGGGGAATCAAGGGTACGATAACCGCCGTTCCCATAGTGGGGCAACCTAGGGGGGAACCAGGGAGGGCACTGGCCTCAGAAGGATGAACGTCCTGGGGGTGAGTCCGACTGCTCTGGGCAGCACCTACCTCCTCCACTGGTTCCCGCGCTGGCGATCCAGGGCTCCTGGTCCGCATCTGAGGAGACAAAAGACCTTTGGTTAGATGGGGGTACTGGGCCCAAAGATGTGAAAATTTGCGACAATTTGGCGGCTAAGTACAGAGGTGCTCCCGGCCCTCCTCCGGGAGTGAGGGGGGGGCAGATGTCGTCATCCCCCGAAGAGGAATCTCCGTCACCTCCGGGCTGCCCATCTCAGGGGCACTTCTTGGATTTGCGAGTGTTCTTGCAGGCCCTAAGATGTGGGCGGCCCCCCTCACCCGCGGCCGGCACTCTGGGACCTGGTGGTATAGTCCCTGCGAGGCAAGATGTGACTGATCACCTCAGTCTGCTTCTGGGGTGCTCCAAAGGAGACGCACGGCCCGGTGGCATTCGGGGGAGTGCACTGCTCAGGAAGCACAACCGCGGGACTATGTGGTGCGGCAGAAGTCCACTGGGCTTTTACACCCGACCGAACATTCTGCACGGTAATTGTGAGATCCTCCAGGTGCCTCACCATCTCTCGCTGGTGTGCAAAGGCTGGCTTGTCTCAACAGCCTTTAAAAAGGCTACCAGCCCGCAGGGATTGTCAATCAGGCACCCAGTCCTTCTTGCCGATGACGAAGAGAGAGCGTGCACTCGCAGGAACTCTTTTAATTCTTTCCCGGATTTCTCTGACTTCTTTCAGCAACTCGAACACTGGCATCCAATGCAGCAAGGCTCCGAAGCGAAAATCTGCAAATGCACTACATCCGTGCTCTCTTATACTCACGTAGTGACAAGGTACACCTGGCTGTAATCAAGAACACACCAATATTCATTGGCCTTTTCTTAATACTCGAAGGCGATTAGTCTCTCATGCAAGTTCCCATATGTAACGTCAGACTTGACTGAAGGGGAACGTTTTTTTTCCTTGATCTGCTTTTTTTGCTATTGTCCTGCTTGTTTTTTCACAACTGTTACAGGGAAGACTGTAAGCATTAATCTTAGTAGTAAATGAGAGAGAGACAAAGGTTTATTTTGGTTGCTTTCACAGTCCTCTTAATATACAGATATACATATTGTATTTCAGAGTTACTAAGAGACTTTGAATCAAGAAATGATTCAACAGGTGAATACACACTGTATTCTTCAATAAAATAAAAAAAAATATATGAATAACGATTTGAAACCAGAAATGCTCTAACTCCTACACAAAACTGTCTGAATTAGTGTCTCAGGAAAACAACTCGGGTAAGTAGTAAATAAGACACATACATTTATAAATACATTAATAAACTTAACATAAACATCTTACATTAATAAAATATATGACATTTAATTAATTTAACAAAACCTTTTAGTAAATGAGAGAGAGACAAAAGTTTATAGTGGTTGCTTTCACTGTCCTCTTTGTTGTCTGAGGATGCACTGACGTTGTCACGATAACTCAACTCTCTCTCAACTGACTCCCAGAGTTCAGAAAATGCAGCTGAACTGCTCAGTGTAAACTCATTATATAACATTTTAGGATATTTAAATACAATTTATAACTACATAGGAATAAATAAAAAATGAAATACACACAAACAATTCTTTTTGTGACCCCAAATCATATGTGAGGTGGTCACACGATACATGCAGAACTTCTGATGGTTCGGCTGGCAGCTGGTCTAGAGCATGGCAGGTATACGTTATGCAAATTTTGAAGGCGTAGTGTTCCCGATTGTGATGTCACAGTCAGTGTTATGTTCAGATTCACCTGTTTGTCAGTGGTCTTTTTTATTCACAAGATTTACACAAGGAGGAGGAAGCATTGGTGTTTGAGGATCACGGCATGTTGTTTCCCTGTACAGAACTGTTATTATGTAACTATGCCAAGGTAAATACAGTTTTACATTCTATGGCACCTAAAGGTATAGATCACTAAAAAACTTGTCATCATTTACTTTCATGTCATTCCAATCCTGCAGAACACAAAAGAGGAATTATTGAACAATATCCTGTCCTAAAAAATGTAGTCCATTTGATTTGTGCGTAATGTTCATTAATTTCCTTTGAAATCATCAGACTACAGTTTCTAATGTACACTTGCAAGTATAGGGCATTTGATCCAAGCATTAGTCTTTCTTTTGTAACAGGGGAACAGATTAATGAGTTTCTGGAAGGGTCCTTTAGTCTCTCAGTAGTGATCATGTTAGTTCTTTAAGGCTTTTAGTAATCACCAAAGTAAATGTAGAGGTGCTGTACGTAGGATTTCTGCATTATTTATTGATTTAACGGCTGCTTTTATCATAAGTGCCTCATGTTCTCCTGAGTATAGCTGTTTTGTTTTGACTAATGCATTGCACGTTGATGCCTTTACCCCAGGGCTTCAGGCTTTACTTTGGGGTTTATACATCACCACAGATTTCTGTTTGAAAACTACCACCAGCAACAGGCAGTAAACTTTTATTTTCATTGAAGGGATTGATCACCAAACATTTTATTCACCTAGTTTGTTGTTCCAAGCCTGTATGAATTTCTTTCTTCTGCCGAAACAAACATTTGGTTGCCATTGGCTTCCATAGTATTTCTTTCCCATACTATGGACATCAATGGCTACCAGAAAAATAGAATATTTAGAAATATATAGAAATTTGGTTAGAAAAATATATACACATATCTTCATTTGTGTTCAACAGAAGAAAGATACTCATACAGGTTTGAAAATACTTGTACATACCATTTATCCTCTCTATATATGTAATATACAATAATTGTTCAATATACATATTTGAATGCTTACATTTATACATTTCAATACACAACTCTTTCAAAGTTTGGGGCTGGTAGAAGTTTTTGAAAGATTACTTATTTGATCATAAATTGGTCAAAACATTTTAATATTGCAAAATATTATTACAGTTTAAAAATTATATTTCTATACATAACACTAATTTGTTACTGTGAAGCTTTTTTTTTTTTGCATCATTACTCCGTCTTCAGTGTCACATGATCTTTCAGTAATCATTCTAATATGCTGATTTGCTGCTCAAACATTTTTATTATTATCAACATTGAAAACAGTTGTTAGTAATTTTTGTGGAAACTATCATTCTAGATTTTTGACATATGTTTTTCTGGAAATCTGAGACCAACCAGCAGCCAGTCTCATTTTCAACTTTGAGGACGTAAGGGCTCTGCACTACCAATGTGAGGAAGAGATCCATCTTTAGAAACTCTGGTAACACAGTGGGATTTGTCAGAGCTCTCCGGGAATAGGATTATTATATGGTCTCTCAGAATGACCTGTCTTTAAGAGTAATTTTCTCTCCCTTGTTCGACCAGCACGCTCTCCACAGTCAGTCCCTTTAACAAGCACTATGATGACATCTCTGTCAGAACTGCCGCCTGTGCTCATTGCGTTAAAGTCCATGTAATGGCACACACCATTAACATTCTCACAATTGGGTGGTGGGAATAGATATGATTCGAAAACAAAATGATATGCCTCATGGAGAAAGGTTCAGTGTCCTATATACTTATAAAATTGAAAGGGACAGAGAGCAAGTACTCAGCAAAGACATCATTTTTGTCCACATGTTATCTGAAACCATTATGATTTTTTTTCTGTGTAAGTTTAGTTCAATTGTGTGTAAAAAGCAGCATGAACACTGCAAAATAGCTCCATTTGTCTTTTAAAGAGGACATTTATTTTATTTTATGTCATAAAACACAGATTATAAGTATGATTGCATTATATTGTGTGACTGAAAAATAATTTACAAATATTTTATAATAAGTGCATTGTATCGGGGACACCTTTTGCATAAATACTCTCTCTTCTGAGTGATTTTAAATCTTACCTGCTGCTTCTATTGTATTACCAGTGCTTTTATCCTGTTGATGTTTTCAGATGAAGCAGATTTAAATTACTTTTCTCCTGACCGTCAAATCTGACCCCAGTGAGAGGCATCCGCAAATGCATTTCAGTCTCCGGTAATCTATATTAAAATGATTGATTATCTTTGGGGAGACAAGCTTTCTCTTTACATGTTTGTGAAAGGATTTGACATCTGCAGGATTTGATTGTCACTGGCACTGATTTAGATCCGCCCTTGCCTGTAACGTCTCATTTCACCTTTTATTATGAGAATCTCATGTCATTTTTGATTCATTTTATTCTTTAAAGATAGTTAACAGTCACACTTAAAAGCTTAATTACTGTTGTTAATTCAGTTACGAGGTTCTGCACAGGTGTTATAGACTGAAAAGGGAAGAATTATTATTATTATTGTTTAAATTAATTAAAAAATATATATTTAAAATGGTATTTTATTTTAGACTCAGGTGTCTCAAGGTCACCTTGCCTGTATAGGTTGTTTAAGGTCTACTGACTTTGATTATTAATAATCAAGTTTAGGGACTGAACGTTAACGGATATTGGATAGATCATGACTTTGTACAGTCCATCCTTTCCTTTAATGACACTTCAATTTTCCATACCAATGTCTGTCACACGGTAGCTCTCTCACTAGAAAACAATTAAATTGTTTTCTTATTATCTTACAGTATAGTTTATACAGTCACAGCACAAAGATGAAAGTTAACACTTGACATACGTTTTCTTTATATTCTGCTCATTCAATAATCTTTTTTGGTCTGCTGATGTTTTCCTGACTCTACCAGTTGTCCTCAACATTCATTTCTTAATTAAATTTAAGAGTGTGGAAGTTTGTCCAAAACAAAGTTTTTTTTTTTGTGTTCAATTAGATTAGAGCAGTTCTTGGTCTTGGTCTGACTCCTGCTTATACAGGAGTCAGTGCTCTTTTCATGCATAACACTTTGAGTTTGACATGTTGAAAAGGCCGTCTCTGCATTTGATAAATAAAGTTTAATCTCGTCATTATACATTATCGTCACTCTGTTCTCCTACTTAATAATGTTCAGTGCTTTGCTGACTTGTAAGGGTTTACAAAAATTTTAGAATATAGGTTTATAGAATATGTAAACCTATATTAATACTTTTGTTGACTGTGATATTCTATAGATCTGTCAGGTTTCGAGGTTGTCACTGAGCAACACAGAGTTTCAGCTCCCTCCAAGATTTTCAATTGGATTTACGTCTGGAGACAGGCTAGGTTTCTTACGGAGCCACTCCTTGGTTTTCCTGGCTGTGCTTTGGGTCATTGTCATGTTGGAAGATCCAGCCACGACCCATCTTTAATGCTCTGACTGAGGGAAGGAGGTTTTTCCCAATATGTCACAATACATGGCCCCGTTCATCCTCTGTTTAATACAGTGCAGTCGTCCTGTCCCCTGTGCAGAAAAACACCTCCAGAGCATGATTCTTCCAGCCCCATGCTTCACTGTAGGTATGGTATTATCGGGATGATCATTCTTCTTCCTCCAAACACGGCGAATGGAGTTAAGACCAAAAAGTTCTACTTTGGTCTCATCTAACCACAGGACTTTCTCCCATAACTCATCTGGATCATCTAGATGGTTCCTGGCAAACTTGCTGATAGTAGCCTTGGAAACAATGGTCCCAGCTCTCTTCACAGCATTAACCAGCACCTCTGGGCTGATTCTTCACCATTCTTACCATCATTGGTACCCCACGAGGAGAGATCTTCCATGGGGCCCCAGTCCGAGGGACATTGACAGTCATCATGAGCCTCTTCCATTTTCTGACAATTGCTCCAACAGTTTTTCTTATTTCACCAAGCTGCTTGGTAATTGTCCCGTAGCCCTTTCCAGCTTTGTGAAGGTCTATAATTTTGTCTTTTGTGTCTTTTGACAGCTCTTTGGTTTTGCTCATGTTGCTACTTAGACTTTGGCTGATTGTGGGGTGCACAGGTGTCTTTATGACAGCTAACTACCTCAAACAGCTGCTACTAATTTAGAATCATGAGCATAGCTGGATAAAATAAAAGGTCTTTGAGGATCAGAAATCTGGCTGATAAGCAAGTTATTAAATACTTATTTGACACAGTAATTCCCAAATAAATTGATAAAAAAATCATACAATATGATTTCCGGATTTTAGATTCTGTCTCTCATAGTGGAAATGCTCCTATGCTGAAAATTGTAGACCCCTCCAAGTAAGTAATAGAACTTGTAAAATCACAGGGTGATCAAATACGTATTGACCTGTATTTCTGAAAAATGTTGCATTTATGTTTAAGATATATTTATCTATAATATAAAGAATAGATGTGTAAATGCACAGATATTTTCAAAAATATATACTTTGTGTGTGTGTATTTATAAATACATAATATATACACAGAACATTATGCAAACAAAAACATTTTGTATGCGATTAATCATTTAACAGCACTGTCGTACATTTCTTTCCTTTCACTTTTGATCAGTTGAATGCATCCTTGATGAATAACAGATTCCCCAAAAACCAGTACAAATTCCAAAACCAAAGACAAAATAGTTTTTGATTTGTTATATAAATCTGAGGTTAAGGATTTATAGGAATGACCAGCAAAAGAAGGTTGATCCAGGATTATGTTTTTGCTCATTTAAACTGCATTAAACAGCTTGGATGATTTTAATAACTGGCTTCACCCTGCTTGACTTCAAACCACTTCCACCGATTGATAATTTTCCCAAACAGTTTGTACATATAAGTTTGTATTGATCATGTAAAATGGATTATACCTTAATAAGTGAATTCTCTCTGTGCCTTCATGTTTTCCCACAGGAGAAGAGAATCTGCTGGCAATACTGAAAAGAAGATGGTGGAAGTACATGATTCTGGGATTGATTGATATAGAGGCTAATTACCTGGTCATCAAAGCCTACCAGTACACCACACTGACCAGCGTTCAGGTATATGAATGTGTTTATGAGTCTGTGTTTGTGCGTTGTGAAGGAAAGAAAAGACACAGAGGCTTTTATTAGGTCTGTCTGAACTGTCTGGCAGTTAAACCTCGACTGTTTGCTTCACAACGCGCTTGTCATTTAATCTTCATTACAGTGCTGTTTGTGCTGTAAGAACCTTTTTCACGTCACCGCTAATGGTGTTTGATTAGTGGCCAGAGGAGGTCTCAATGATTATTAGAGATTCCAGCAGAGAAAAGAATCGATTTTTTTCACTTCTCACTCTTCTATTGCCATCGCGGACGGTCATTACGAGCACCCTTGTGGATGCACAGACTGTCATCAACTATTTGTTAGAAAAATGTGCTGCCATCCAGTCATTCATTAGCCTAGACTACCCTACCATTAGACATTAAAAGGGACATTCAGACAGGCTTTTATCAGATCTGCAAGCGTAACTGAGAGGATCAGCTCTGATCAATCAGGATTTTATAATGTGCACAAAAGAGGACACATCTTAAAACAAGCCTGTGGTGTTATTGATTTTTTTGTTTTTTGATAAGATCCCATAGCATTATGATAGCACAGGACTACAGGTGAATACAGATGCTGTTCTATTTTATAAGCCCCAAAAAACACACAAACACTACAAAGGCATTACTCACCCTTACATTTTTTTGTGGGTATTGATTGCAACTTGTAAAAAATGTGCAAAGCTCTATTCGCAGTATCTTTAATAATTAACCTTTTGTTAAAAAAAAAAAAAAAAAAAAAAATTGTTTTTGTCATAAATGTTTCGCAACACTGTCAAAGTGAAATGTCCAGTTTATTCAAAAACAGATGAACGTGAATCCTGCAATGTTTTAATTTGCTGGTTGCTGTACATACGTTATGGTTGTGCAGCTGAAGGAGATCACTGGAGTCGTGGAGATTTCTCAATACAGTGACGTCTTTTAATAAATAAACTATAAACTCAAAACAACACGGAGAATACACATCACACTGAACGTTAACACCTAACACTAAAATTGACAACATTCCCAGGACACTCATAATCACATTAAACAGGAAATACCAAATAAGGAAAAGGAAGTGGAAATCAAACTAAATCAAAACAGGAAGACAATGAAACACGAGACCAAAACCGACAGGAACGTAACAACATGCTGTCAAAAATGGTGTAAAAATGTTAATGCTTTATTGTGTAAATTCTAAATATATAACCTATGTCCTACATTGAACCTTATCATAGTGTTAACAGAACCAAATAAATTTGCTAAGAGATACGCATGCGCAGTGCACGGTGATGGCAGCGTAGTGGTACGGCGCTTTACTTCAGATGTCATTTTCCTTATAAAATGTACCTACAAACTTTTAAGCTGAGTTTTTGTTTTGGTTGTGCGACGTCAGGAATGGCATCTAAATGAGAATTATTCCATTCTCCTTCCAAAAAAAGACCTTAAGACGACGAACATCTTCATGATGCCATTGCCTAGATGCGAGAAAAGCAACTGAGTGCCATAAAATCAAGCATGTCGCGGTCGTTCGAGAGGAAATCTTAATGATTTCTACACGTCTTACCTCCCTGGAGAAAGAGGTGAAATCGATCGGGGATAGAATGGATTATATGCAAACCACAGTGCGCGACATTAAAAAAGATTCCATTACTAGTGCCTCACGGTTGGACGAGGTTGCAAGAGAAGTTATGACTATATGAAGATAAGGCCAGACAAAATAACCTAAGGCTGGTGGGCTTACCTGAAGGCGCCGAGGGCGGTAAAGCAATTCAGTTCCTGCAGACCCAGATTCCTAAGTGCTTGACGTCAGAGGTGGACGAAGTACACAAATCAAGTACTTGAGTAAAAGTACAGATACATACAATCAAGTATTACTCCAGTAAAAGTACTGAATATGAACTTTTTTTTGACTTAGAGACACTGATGTTGATGTGTGGGCTTAAATAGATCACCCTTTACAGCAGCGAAACAAACTGAAATCTTTACCGAAATATGATTTTTAGTTAAATACTTGAAACAGATGAACCCGTGCATATAAAACAAAAAGTCATCCAGGAAAACCACCAGATTGACCATGTCAGAAAGAGCAAACCCTGTTATTAACAGTGCAAAGATTAAACAAAGTAAAAAACAAAGAACAAAATAACAATGGCAAGAACCACAGCTTCAAAGCTCCTTCGTGACTTAGGGATGGAGAATTTCTGGATTCTTTCAGGATTGCTTGCCTATCATTGTACCAGAAAAGCTTGCAAATCAAAGTGCGTGCTTTCGTTCTGGTGGGGTCTTCGTTCACATAGAGACGATGCGCGCGTTCAATCTCAATCACCTTCCCTTGTACGTACGGCAACCAGTGGTAGGCAGTAACGACATAGTTGTTATTTTTCAAGTATCTGTACATTACCGGAGTAGTTTTATTTTTAGCAACTTTTACTTTTACTTCACTACATTCCTAAGCAAATGATTATACTTCTTACTTCGCTACATTTCATAAAACATATTGTTACTTATAAATCACGTGCTCTGAGCGAGATGCAGACGAGCGATTCATAAACAAACCAAATCCTTTTAATGAACCTGTTCAATCGGTTTTTGAATTTTGAAAATTGTAGGGACTACACCTTTTACTCTTTCAGACATAAGACCTTTACAAGAATAGATTATATCTTAATATCAAAATGTCTTATTCAGAGTGTAAACAGCATTGGTATTCTTCCCATGTTGATTTCAGACCATTTGGCAGTAATTTGTCATTTGTGTCCCCCTACAAGATTTCAAAGGACTAAAAGATACAATACATCTCTGTTATTGAAAGGTGATTTTACTAAACAGTTATGGGATAGTCTGACTATGTTTCTCTCAGAGAACTCTAGTTCAGCTGTAAATAACTAGACAAAAAACAACTAAATGCTTTCTGAGAGGGACCTGTATCTCCTTTGCTTCCTATGAAAATAAGTCTAAAACTAAAGAATTAAATCGGCTGGAGCACCAAATTGAAATATTGGAGAAAGATTTAAAAGAAACTTTTTCAGAACAAAGGGGGTTTGGCACTGCCTAAAATCCAACTGTATTTCTGGGCATGTCAACTCCGTTCATTTAAGACATGGTTGGAAGTAGATTCCGACATTGCTTGGCGTAGCATTGAAGCTGCAGCTGTGCAGCCACAATGATTACAAGATTTGTTATTTACTGGTTTACCTAAGAAGATTAAACATTTGAATAATAAAATAGTGGTAGACTATCTGACAGTTTGGTATGTTTGCAAATTTACTAAATGTGATAACAAATTCACAATAGAATCCCCAATCTGGAACAATTATCATATGAAATCTGGGGGGAAACCATTTATCTTTCGGCCGTGGTCAGATCAAGGTGTTTTGGGTGATATTTTTGATAAACGGGGTCTAATGTCATTTCAGGATTTGAAAGAAGGTTACAATCTCCCTGGACATTCCTACTTTTTGTACTTAAGGTTGAGAAGTACAATGCGCGCTTTTGGAGTACCATGGAACTCTAATCTGGTCACTCATCCATTGCGGAGCTGGGTAAATTTTCCTATGTCAAGTGGCGCGGTCTCAAATATCTACAACAAACTGCTTAATCATGACTCTAATCAAGCTGTACTTCCAATCATCACGATATGGGATAAGGAACTACCCCTTTACAAACTGAATTCAAATACACTAGGGACGTGCATATGTTTCTGTCCACTTATTAGTTTATTTTGGGATAAGGTCTGTCGAACAATCTCAGATCTTTGTGACAGGTTTATTCCTAAATACCCCAATATTTGTTTATTGAATGATGACTGTTACCTTAATTTAAATGTTTACCAATGTAGGATATTTCATACTGCGCTGACTGCAGCCAAGAAGGTTATTTTCACAATTTGGCATGAACCCACATTCTCAGTGGATAAAATGTGGCTTATAGAATTAAAAAATATTGCGTTGCTAGAGCGCTCTACAATAAGAATTAACAGAGCTAAACCCCAAACAATCAAAGCATGGTCTGAGTTCATTGAAACATTTCTGTTATAATAACTAGATAGACTAAACTGTGCTGTAAGTCAAATAGTAATACATTCCAATAGTATGAAGGTTGTTTGTCGATTTTTATAATTTTTTTTTTTCCTTCTGCTTTCCACTGATAGCCTCATGTGTTTTCTTTTAATCCAAATCCTGGCTTGTATATAGTTTTTGCTAGCTAGGTAAGCTGGCTTTGTTGTACAATAAATAAACAATCACAAAAAAGCAAAAACATTTTAGATTATTTCTAAAAGTCTTTGAGCTCATTTTCCTGACTCTGAGCGGTTTGTATTGCAAGTGCAATAATGTACAAAAATCGTTTAAATATTACATAACTTGTACATATTAAAATATATAAAAGAATAAGGAAGAATATTACATTTTATTGTGTTAAAAAAAAAAGATAGTGGCAAATTAAAACAAAAAAAACCAAAACAAAAGTATTTGGGGTGAAAGTTAGAATTAGTTGTTTTTATTATGTTAGAAATAGATAAAAACAACAATAATTAAAAACAATTATTGTTTTCATGGTTAAACCCATTTTTGTCTTTGACCCAACTGCACAAAATTAGTTTTTTATTAGTTTATATTTAGTCCTTGTTATAATTTGTGTGAAAAGTAGTAATAGTTATTGGCGTTTACTGTCAACATTGTTAATATCAGCTAGAATTATATTAAATTATATCTATTAGTACATATTTGGAGTTGATGCAAAAAAATGTGGGTTAATGTACATTTTTACCAATTAACAATGGATGCAAATAAACAGCATAATCATTATGAATTACAAGTATGACTTTTTTCTGTGGAACAGAGTTATCTCAGCTTAGTCTATAAAACATAATAATACAGTATAATAATAATACAGAATTAATTCGTCTTGCAGACAACTGATCATGTCTTACACAGTTGTTTAGCTCAAGTGTTATCCACCTAGGGCATCCAGAACTGTCTCAATATAATAGGTGCATGGCGTTCCTGCACAAATGCACTGATTTGTTTTCAAGAGTCTTGTCTTTTGAACTCACCCACTGCGACCAATCAGCAGTTACCGCCAGTTCAGCACTTCTCTGGTGCCTGCACAGCACAACCTGTGCGCCCAACTTTAAAGCGTTATCTGTCTCTATGTTTTCTACTCAGCACAAAAGAGAATTAGGCTTTCATCGTCGTAAAGTTCATAGCTCTCACAGCCACTGGAGACTGCTTCGTCTCTGATCAGACAGTGGAACCAGACGCTCCTGCAGGTCAATCAAAAACAGAAACCTTGAGGCACTCCACCAGACTTCATAATGATTTCCACTGACTGCATTGCTATGCAGCCAACTTTAATACAAATACAATAGATAGGCAACTCTTTGTTTTAGAAAGTCAAAGATTGCTTTTAATCTCACTAGTTTGTCTCACAATTCTGGGTTTTTTTCTCACAATGAAAACTGGAACTTCTGTTGACTTTTCTCAAAATTTTGAGTTTTTTTGGTTCCTGCCACAAAAAAAAAAAAAAAAAAATTATTGCGACTTTTTATCTCACAATTCACCTTTTTCCTCAGCATTTATAATATTAAGTGTTTAGATTTCTAAACTTAGAATTGTGAGAAAAGCCTGAATTTTATTTTGAGATAAATTCATAATTATACTCTTATACTCATTTTTTATTTATTAATTGTGTAGAGGAACCAGCAGAAAGTGTATCAGGTCAGGGAGTTCAACAGTATATGTAAAATATATTTATTTATTACAAGGAATCACACTAAATAAATGTTAAATTGACAAATTTTTTTAATATAATACTTCTCTATTTTTTACAATAATTTTAGTCAGATATGACATGTTTCATTAAATTTGTGTCTAAGATTGTTGGTTAACTTTTCCTTCACTCCTGGGTCTCCTGTCTTGAGTGTTTTATTAAAATAAAGAAATGGAACTGGAAATGAGCAACATTTGTTTGGAGTGGAGCGTCATGTGCAGATGAGTAATAGATAAGTGGGGAACTCCGGCAGATTTATAACAGAATCCGCACTGATGACAAACAGCAAAACATTTAGATTTAGATTCCAGCATTGACACTCATTATCACACTCTAATGAACTAAAACCTCATGCTAGAAAAAAATTCTGTGTTAGATGCTTTTAGTAATTTATGAATAATTTATTAATTTAATTAATTTATTAATCCAAAGTGATTTATCAGTGAGGAATTCTACAGCATTCATCACAAAGAGACAGGTAACATTAAGTGCTCAAAATAAAGTTTCAGAGTTGGCCAGAAAAGTAGAAGCTACTGCTGAGATAACTTTACAAAAAAGTACCACAGCAGTATATAATTTCCTCAAAAATACCATTGGCGTTTGTGCAATTTAAAGTGCCCCAATTATGGATTTATGAATATTTCTTTTTGTGCAGTGTATAACATCTCTAAGTGAATGAAAACACAACGTCAACATTAAACTTTAGCATATTAATGTCCACTTGTTGGTCTTTTGATCTGAATGAAAATACAAATTAATTTTTAGGTGCCCATTTCTTGTTGCTGTTGTTTATAATATTTCATTTTCTAGGTTGAATAAAGTCATATTAAATATATTGATTTTATTCAGCAGTTGACACTTTAGAACATAAGTGGTTTTGTTACTCAATGTCGCACAGAGCTTCTGAGAAGTTTATGACTTTTAGGTTTTATGTTTAGATCTCGTCACACCCCTGCTAACCAGCGTATGCTGTTTTTTTCATCAGGGTATCGATGTATCAATGTAACAGAAGTCCTATTCATCTACTACAGTATTAAAAATTATATATACGCACATACATATATATAATTGTTTAAATAAGATTTGATACTGAGATCCTACATAAATGTATCATAAGTATTAACTTTTATGGTTTGTGGTTAAAGTAAATTTTTAACAGCCTTGTAAGAGTAATAGGATATAAAAAAAAAATGTACAGTAAAAGTAGCCCATGTGAAGTTGTGTATCAAATGAAGTCCCAAACAAAATCCAGAAACAATCCAGAAGCTTTAAAAGAAGCAGTGCATGTTCAGCTGTAAATGAGCAAGAAATATTCTCAGGTTTCTAGTTTAATGCGGTAGCTTGTTTGATGAGGTCAGTTGGGTTGCTGCTTATCCCAACACTGAACGCATCATGTTTAGCTCTTCTCCATGTGAAGAGATGTTTCCTACCTCTCAAAGTTTTGCGTGCTGTTTCTCCTGTGGATCACAACCAGCGTATTTTAACATTTTTATATAGACAGTAATGAGGTTACACAACAGCTCATCAATATTAATAGGCAGTCATGCCGAACCATGCGATGGAGCCGCTCTTTAAAACATTTGCCCATTAAGGGTAGATGATTACTTGTTATAGATGGTCATGGTGTTGGCTGAGGTCCAGAATGCAAATATCTTGGCTATATGCTTATTTTTTCTTTTCTTTCTCTCCTTTTCTCTTTTTCGTTTAGGTGAGCCAAAAATTGTGGCGTTTTAATAAATGTCTCTGATTTTGGTGCATAAATGGAGGCATTGTATAAATTTCATGACCTCATTATATCTCTTGTGTGTCCTTCAGTCATTGAGGCCTCATGAAAAATGTATTTTCTCTAAACTTTTCAATATCTCACTAGAAGAATATGAACAGGTTAGAGCAGAAAATTGGACTCTGGAATGGAATCAGTTAACTCAAATGACAGTTTGCAGCGAGCACTGCAGCATCACCACAGAGAGCTGTTTAATGAGTTCACACAGATTCCACACCTTCATCCACAGAGCTTTCTGGTGAAGGCTATCATTCAGCATCGGAAAATAATAATAGCCTACATTTTAAGTTTTTGAGTAGCAGTAAGTTCCTATCATTCTATCTGTTGATCTGTCATGTATTGGCCTGTCTATCAATCTGTCATTCAATTTTCTATAACTGAATTTGAATTGAAAAATAAAAACATTTATTTGAGAGTTATTTTGTATGACTGTGGGATATTATAAATTGTTCTGCAATATAGGATTCTATCGATCTATTGTTCTGTCTATTATATATATATATATATATATATATATATATATATATATATATCGTTATAATGTTCATTCTATCCATCACCTGTTCTATCTATCTGTCATTCTATTTTCTATAACTGTAAAATTATAATTCTAAAATTATTTTTTGACACTTCTTTTGTAGCTTTATATGAAATAGCCATATTTCTATTGATAATTCTATTGTTCTATCTTTCTATATATCTATCTATCGATCTATCTATCTATTGTTTTGTCACGTATTGTTCTGATGTTGTATCTATCCCCTTTTTATTATTTTATAATTTGTATAATTTCATAATTTTAAAAATCTTTATTTGTTATTTTTAAATGAGATATTTTGTACGAATATGGTATATATCAAAACATGTTTTTGATTTTTACTGAATACATATTTTCTATGTATTCCACAGCTGCTGGACTGCTTCGTGATTCCTGTGGTGTTGCTGCTGTCGTGGTTCTTCCTGTTAGTCAGGTATAAGGTGCTGCACTTTGTGGGTGTGGGCGTGTGTCTCCTGGGCATGGGCTGCATGGTGGGCGCTGACGTGCTGGTGGGCCGACAGCAAGGCCTCGGTAAGTCCTAGCCCCTCTCATGATGCCACAGTGCACCCTGAATATTAACCATGAACAATAACCCTCTCTCGGTTCCCCTGGGTGGTGTTTTGTTTCACATGCAGCCACAATCCAGACGTTACATCAGTGTAAAGCACTGCCCAATCCTCCTGAGAATCCTGGATCATTGCGGATTGATTCAGTTTCAGAGTCTGTTATTACATATAAATGAACAGTAGGGGCTTGTCCATACAATTTCACACACAGCTTTCCCCACGGGGCGATCTAATGAAAATCACACAAATTTGCAATGATTCTGCTGTTGTTAGAGTTGTCTCTGAATAATTTACTTGCCGCTGAGATAATGTTACATTTACATTTATGCATTTGGAAGATGCTTTTATCCAGAGTGACTTTCGAGTATATGTTTTATTAGCATGCTTATTTTGTGAGAATTGAGATTTCTTACAAATGCATTAAAAATAGTGTTTTTGAGTACAGTTCATTTTTTAGCATGTATATTTGTATTACCTAATAAGGCTCATGTTTGTTTCATACAGGGGACCATAAGCTTTTAGGGGATTTATTGGTTCTTGCGGGAGCAACGCTCTATGGCATCTCCAATGTTTGTGAGGAGTTTATCGTAAAGAACCTGAGCCGGGTCGAATTTCTGGGAATGATGGGTCTCTTTGGCTCCTTCTTCAGTGGTATCCAATTGTAAGTCTCTTACTATTAACTTTTAAAAATTTAATAATTTTAATTGTAGATTTGTACCCTGTCATCCAGGTCTCTTAGCTTTGAAGCCATCAAGAATACTTTTAAAACTTACATTTTTTAGGACAATTATGTTTTTGTCCAATAAAATGCTTTAATTAAAAGTCTTTTTAATGAATGTATTTTAGGGGTCCACAATATGTACTACCACTGAAAAGATTGGGGTCAGTAATATATTTTTTTATTGTTTTAAAACTAATACTTTAATTTTTCAAGGATGCATTACATTGATCAAAAGTCATAGTAAAATGACTACACCAAATACTTATGTTTCAAATAAATAGTTTTAAATCTTTTAAGCTATTTATTTCTTTTTTTTTTTATGGCAATATAACTATGACTCACAACTACTGTATGACTATGGCAATATAAGTAGTTTACATTGTTTTACAATTTATTGCTTATTTATTAAAATGTATCACGTTTATTTATTAAAATGTATCACTATTAGTTACAATTATATGCACTGCACAAGTCAATCACACTTCTGTGAGATCAAGCTGTCCACTTATGAAGCAACCCTGATTGACAATGAGTTTCACATGCAAATGGACAACAGGTGGAAATTATAAACAATTAGCAAGTCACCCTCAATAAAGGAGTGGTTCTTCAGGTGGTGACCAAAGACCACTTCTCAGTTTCTGTGCTTTCTGGCTGATATTTTGGTCACTTTTGAATGCTGGCAGTGCTTTCACTCTAGTGGTACAACCCACACAAGTGAGACAGGCCAGTACATCAGGAGACGTGGAGGAGGCCATAGAAGGGCAAAAAAACAGCAGCAGGACCGACATTTGCCAGAGAACACAAAGATTGGCAAATTTGCCACTGGTGCCCTGTGCTCTTCACAGATGGAAGCAGGTTCACACTGAGCACATGTGACAGAGACTCAGAGTCTGAGTGATGACAGAGTCTGAAGACGCCATAGAGAACGTTCTGCTGCCTGCTACATCCTCCAGCATGCCCGGTTTGGCAGTGGGTCAGTAATGGTGTGGGATAGCATTTCTTTGGAGGGCCGCACAGCCCTCCATGTGCTTGCTTGACTTGAGAGGTAGCTTGACTGCCATTAGGCATCGAGATGAGATCCTCGGACCCTTTGTGATACCCCTTGGGTTCCTCCTAATGCAAGATGAGGCTAGACCTCATGTGGCTGGAGAGTGTCAGCAGTTCCTGCAAGATGAAGGCATTGATGCTATGGACTGGCCCGCCCGTTCCCCAGACCTGAATCCAATTCAGCACATCTGGGACATCATGTCTCGCTACATCCACCAACGCCACATTGTACCACAGACTGTCCAGGAGTTGGCGGATGCTTTAGTCCGGGTCTGGGTGGAGATTCCTCAGGAGACCATCTGCCACCTCATCAGGAGCATGCCCAGGCATTGTAGGGTGGTAATACAGGCACGTGGAGGCCACAAACACTACTGAGCCTCATTTCGACTTGTTTCAAGGACATTACATCAAAGTTGCATCGCCCTGTAGTCTGCTTTTCCACTTCAATTTTGTGTGATTTTGTTGTCAGCACATTCAACTAGGTATAGAACAAAATATTTAATAAGAATATTTCATTCAGATCTAGGATGTTGTCATGATTAGCTGGAGTTGCCAGCCCAGCTTACTGGTTGGCACTCCAGCATCAGACTTGTACTTTTTTTGTAGTTTTGTAGTCTGTTTTCATTCATGGACTCATTCACAGGAACTCATGCCCCCGCCTGCTCGTTTGTTGGCATGGTGTTTCATTGTTGTCTCGCCCATCTTTTTTGTTACCATAGTCTTTCATTGCAGGTCTCCACCCACTGACCTAGTTCCCTGTGTATAAATCCCCAGTTGTCTGTATGTTTGTCATGGTTCATTGTACTGTCATTTGGAATGTTAGTTGGAGTTTTCCCAGTGTTTTCCTGCCTTGAATTTTTGCCATTGTCGTCCTCACCTGTTTCCCGGACGCTTCTGCCTCACCTGCTTGTCTGTCTATGCTCTGTGTAACTCAATAAACAGCCTGCATATAAATTTGCACTCCTCCTCGTCTCCATAGCATGACAGAATTGTTATTTTACTGTTTCCTTTATTTTTTTGAGCAGTGTATATACATGTGTGTATATATATATATATATATATCAGGATTTCATTTACATTTAACTACAGTATAATATAATACTCACTTCAAGTTTATATTTAAAAACACTTTATTTTAACCTCAAAATAAATATACAATATCCATTCATAATATTCATTATAATGCAGTGGCGCTTATATAAACTTGAAGCTTTTAAATGAATGGTTTGTCAAATAGTATGGGATCTTAAAATCTTCCATTTATTTTTTTGTGAAGTTTTTTAATCATATACGCTTATTGATATTGACCAGAATATCTCTGCCAATAAAAAAAAAGCAATCCTTTGCTTTTGCTGGCCTATGATGTAAACTAAAAACTATAGTCTATTACTGTTGTACCCTTAATTAAGACCCTTTCCACAAAGTTACTCCTGTTAACTGTTTAACCATGATTACTTAACGCTCTAGTAAGTAGCAGGAGATCACCTTCCAATGGTTTTCATTCATGTTTTTTCTAGTGCTGTCAAATGATTAATCGCGATTAATCACATCCAAAATAAAAGTTTTTCTTTACATAGTATATTTTTATGTACTGTGTATATTTATTAAGTATATAAAAATACAAACACATGCATGTATATATTTAATGAAAATATGTTATGT
>JAUYWG010007586.1:0-31464 GCA_034779775.1 Enteromius afrohamiltoni
CATATTGCTAGTCATTTTGTCTAGATCCTGTGTATTAAGGGGTACACAGAGCAGTTGAGATAAATCAGGCAGGTTATCTGTAAATCTACATTCTAAAAACATTCTAATCTCTTTTGCTGCCACATTTTATTAATGTAATACATCCTTTCTTTAAAATATAAAACTTATAATTATAGCATTAAAACTTCCCTAAAAACAAAACTTACATTGGTTGGGAAAGTAATTTATTTCTGGCTTGCTGTTTTTTTTTTTAGCAAGATCTGGCAACCCTGCACAGTGCACTGTTTTGACTGTGAATAATAGCTTGTGCTGCTGAGAGCACCTGACTCTGCAGGAGTCGTTTCCTATAACAACACATTAATGAGCAGCTGAGAGCCCACTCATGCCTTTACAGGCCTTATCACCCCCAGATCAATGACAGGACAGGACAGATCAGATAAAGATAAGGCCAGGAGCTTCATCCACAGATGTACAATTTTATGTAAACATTTCATAATTTTGCATAGATAGCGTTATAGCTACAGCGTTAGCTATACATTTTTTTATTAATACAAGCTCAACGATTACTATGTGCAAAGCAGCAGAATTAGTAATCAATTTAAATTGATTACTTTGCTGAGAATTTGCTGAAATAGGCTAGGGTTAGGTTAATATAAATTATATAAAGTGAAGATAATAATTAATTAATAAGTTATTAAGAATAATAATTACTAAATCAAATATGTTTAAAAAAAACAATTTCTATAAGCTTATAGCACAGCATAATATAAATAACATGTACAAGAGGATAAAATACCTAGTTGGGAAAAAAAAGGAAAGACTGCCATCTGTTGGTGATCTGATCTGGTAAAAATCTGCTGTCCCTATTGGCCATATGAAAATAATCTGTTTCCTATTTGTATAGCTTGCCCAGCCATGAGAGGCTCCACACCCTTAGATGTGGCTGCTTCCTCTGTGATGGACAACAACAGTTTAGCTCTGGCACTTGAGGAACCTGATCTTGAGAAGGTAACGGTACAACAATCTTCTCACATGCATAGTAAAGTTCTTTAAAATTACATGGAATTCAAAAAAGAAAAACCGTTTAGGCATGCTAAATACTGTACATTTGGTATATTTATCATTAAGGTAGAAAAGTTGTGACAGCCACTGAGTTTTTAGTCGAGCATCATCGGATTAAAAAGCAGCATGGATCGAGCTATGTATTGTGCTGCACTGCCAAATAAAGTTACTGACTGAATGGTTGCCAAAGAAATTTGGCTAAGCCAATCTTGAGTGCCATTAGTTTCATTTTGGATTCTGTTTTCAGGTGGTGACATATCTGGCAGGCTGTGGCTTACAAAACTGCCCGATGCTCATTGCCAGAGGATACCCAGACATTGGCTGGAACCCAATAGAAGGAGAACGCTATTTATCCTTCCTACGGTTCGCTGTCTTTGTCAATGGTTAGTCCATTTTACCACAAAGAAGAGTTCATTGTTTTGTGTCTTGTTTGATATTTGTATCATTAGCTAAACATTATGCTTTCAATGGTGTGCATCTGCTGGTCATTTTAGGTGAAAGTGTTGAAGAGAATGCTAATGTCGTGGTAAAGCTTTTGATCAGGCGTCCAGAGTGTTTTGGACCTGCTCTCAGAGGTGAGGGAGGGCAAGGTTTACTCGCTGCCATGAAGGAAGCCATCAAGATCTCAGAAGATCCTGCTTTAGACCTGCCTAACTTACCCGAGGGGGCTGCACCCACGTAAGACTACTGTAGATCCCTTGAATCCATTTTATTTGCCATTTTATGTTAGGTGTAGTTGAGCCGTAGTTTGAGTTGTCCTACCACCCCAAGCTTTGACCTCAGGAATGAGCGAGCATGACTTAAAATAAGCATGTTCACGTTCAAGCATGTTGTTTTGACAGCATCGGAGAGGATGAAGAGGAGGAGGAGGTCGCCCACATGGGCAACTCTATTATGTCTTTCTACTCAGCCCTTATTGATCTTCTGGGCCGCTGTGCACCTGAGATGCATGTAAGTTCTGCTACATTTTATCGATTTACCAAGCTAGGGGCAAAATTTGCAGTTTCCTTCACTATAGTGCTGTTACACTGTACATGGCTTCACTTTAATATTATAACGATGATGTTTTACAGCTTATCAACAAAGGCAAAGGTGAAGCACTGCGTATCCGTGCCATCCTCCGTTCCTTAGTTCCCACTAAAGATTTGGTGGGAATTATCAGTATTCCACTCAAAATGCCGGTCGTCAATAAAGGTTTGTATCAAATATGTCACTAGGTGCCTTTGAAAGAGTCTGAAGACATCATCTCTGAAGCTCATTATGTGCCTAAGATTGATTGACGCTATTACTATTTCAATGTCATCTTCATCCCTACGTGTCTCATTATCTGTGCTACTTATTCCGCAGTCATTACAGCCCTAATGTCTTTTTGTTTTTAACTCTCTCGTTGGCTTAGATGGCACCGTGACAGAGCCAGATATGAATGCCAGCTTCTGTCCGGAGCACAAGGCACCCATGGTGCTTTTCTTGGACCGTGTCTATGGTATTGACGACCAGAGCTTCTTGATGCACCTGCTAGAGGTGGGCTTCCTGCCAGACCTGCGAGCATCAGCCTCCCTGGACTCGGTAAGGGTGCTTTGCAGTGCAAAAAAAGAGTCGCAGACAAATTTATCATGCCTTGTGTGAAAAAGCCTAAGAGGTTCATGTGATGCCAACCATTTAATATGGTGATTTAGCAAGGCAAAAAGTGGATACTTCATGAATATTAATTGCATGAATACCCATTTAATTTAGCTACATATTGAGTTTGTAGTTTGCGCTTTTGTATTATTAAAGTTTTCTCTTTTTTTATTTGTTACATTTTTCATTTTAAACAGTCAACTCATTTACACAATGATCTGGTTTTTATGTTATTTTTGCATCCATCAGGAGGTGCTCAGGACCACAGAGACAGCCCTGGCCATGAACCGCTACATTGGCTCCGCAGTGCTTCCTCTGTTGACCCGCTGTGCTCATCTGTTCGCTCACACTGAGCACTATGCAACGCTCGTTGACTCTACGCTGCACACCATCTATCGCCTTTCAAAGGGCCGATCACTCACCAAGGCCCAGAGAGATGCTATTGATGAATGTCTACTGGCCATCTGCATGTAAGAACCTCTTGAAAACCTTTACTGGGATGGTTTCCGCACGTCCTGATTTTGCCAAGTTCGATGTGTCCCTAGGTCAATATATTTTCCCATATTTCCCATTTTAATGCAAAAAATAATAGTCTTGACCATATCTCTACACCTAAAACTAACCCTACCCATGAGTAATGCCTAAAATCAGAGGAAATAATAGATGCCTGACGATGTACAAGCACCAAACACTGCTTCTTCAAATCTGATTGGTTAATCAGTGTTTTTCCAGGGTCAACAAAGATGTTTACATGTTACACTTCATGAAATGATGATAGCGGATGGGTTTCCACAGCTCTCAGGGACATTAAAATGGCATTTTCATTATATAGATTACCATACTTTTTCTTGATTACAAAGTGCTGGAATGTGTGTATCATCTGATGTTATTTATACTTTCTTTAGGCACCTGAGGCCTTCAATGCTACAGCAACTTTTGCGTCGTCTTGTGTTTGATGTTCCACAGCTTTCAGAGTACTGCAAGATGCCCATTAATGTGAGTTTAGTACACAGTAAATATAAGTACACCACTATTCAGAAGTTTGGGTTGGTAAGATCTTTAAATGTTTTTGTAAGAAGACTTTTTTTGTTCACCAAGGCTGCATTATTTAATCAAAAATACTGTAAAACTGTAATATTGTGATATATTATTACAATTTGAAATAACTTCTGTTTTAATGTATTTATTTAAAGTCAGTCATCAGTGTCACTTTTCTTTCTTCCGGAAATAATAATAATAGTAATAATAGTATCTTTATTTAATGCTCAAGCAACTTTTTTTATTGTTATTTATATATTATTTATTAATGTTAAAAACAATTGTGCTTCTTAATATTTTTGTGAAGATCCTGATACATTCTGGTGAAAATTCACTAAACATTTTAGGCAGTAAAATGGTGCATAGTCATTGTCAGTTTTTTAAATGCAACACTGCATATTTCTGTGTAAATTACTTTGGAAGCTCTAACTTATTCACCGAACTCAGCATTATTTTCCTGTTTTTCTTTGCAATTATTGTGGCACTTTTAATAATGTTTGTTTACATTTTCTGTTGATCATGGTTGCCATGACTGGTAGCATGATCACTAAGTGGAAAAGAGTATTGTGATTAAATAAAACTAAACACAATATGTGTTTTATGAGTCTTTTCACTGTTACGTATGATTTGCAAAAACATTTTTTATTAAACAGGCGCTAAAAAAACACAGACAGCTTGTGCAAATGCACGGTAATAACAGGGCACGCTTCATCCTTGGTGAAAAGTACATCTCACTACAGTGAGGTCACAGGGTTGTAACTTCGGTTTGACAGCTTTACACACCCTGCACACACACAGAGCATCTGGATTACACATTACCTGATGCAACTGTTACTATTAGTCACCACATTTCCTCCTATCCATGATCCTTTGATAGGCAGGTGTGAGCAGGTTGTAATCTCCTCAAAGTTTCAGCACCTTATCTCTCTGCTGGCAGCTGTCTCACCCTATCATAACAGTCCTACTACAGGGCAGGGTTATCAGAAGAGGGCTAGATAGAAGAACACACACCTTTAAATAATGTTTCAGACATGCAAACGGAAAAAATCTCCAAGCCAAATCCAAATGTAAAATCAATTTGAACACAATATGTCTGAGGAGTATAATTTAAAACCATTCTGAATGTTGACAGCTTAAATCCACATTTCTGTTTACCCTTGCAGCTGTTGACCAATCACTATGAGCAGAACTGGAAGTACTACTGTCTGCCAACAGGCCTGGGCAGCTATGGAATGGCATCAGAGGAGGAACTCCACCTCACCAAAAAACTCTTCTGGGGACTTTTTGATGCTCTTTCTCAAAAGGTACAAACATTAATCAGACAATGTATTCAGCTGAACTGCTTTTCATCCCAGTTAATAAAACTGAGAGTTCACCCAAAAATGTAATTTGTTTTTCTTTGTTTACTCACCCTCCTTCCATTTCAAACCTGTATGACTTTCTTTCTTTTTTGGAAATTACGGTAACACTTTATAATAGTTACATGCTATGCATCATTAGTTAAGCATTAGTAAATAGTCAGTTCATCCTTTATAAAGCATTGTTCCCACATTAATAGTCATTAGTAAGCAGTTTATAAATACAGTTATAAATGCCTTGTTCTTGATTTATAAGCATATCTAAATGTACAGAAGATTTAAAGGGTCAGTAATCTTATAAAATAATATGAAACTGTACACTTATTTTTCTATTAAATTTAATGGGTTTTTTTTTTTATTTATCAAGTGTACAGATCACAGATGTGTTCTGTTTCCCTGTACATCTGCTTTATAAATGCTTTACAAGGTATGAATAGTCCTCACTTTAGATGAGCTTACAAAAACAGACGTCTGGCAACTACTAAATGCTTTATAACTACCTGACTTAATCATGAATTACAGAGAAAGCTTTTTTTAACACACTGAACAACTATTATCATGTGTCTAAATAATACGATTTATTAATGTACATTTAAATAATTTATTAATCATTTACTTAGACTTTTTAAAAAAACTTAATTTAAAGAATGCTAAACTGATTATTAATAAAGTATGAAAATACAAGTATTATTACATTATATATTTGCTCAATAACAAGGCATTTATAGATACACTTGTAAACTGCTTACTAATGCATATTAATGTTGGAACAATGGTTTATAAAGGATGAGTATTTACTAATGCTTAACTAATGATTCATAGTGTGTAATTATAAAGTGTTACTGAAATGATTCCTTTTTGTGCATACATCAGTGTTTACCATTAATTTTCAAAATATTGTTGTATTATACTGTTTCACAGAAGAAAGAATTTCATAGTTGGGTGAACACAAATTTCTGCATTTGCTGCAGAAACACCCCAAAATAAAGATAATTTAAAAAATTATATTATTAAATTAGATTTTTGTGACACAAAAATTTAATAAACTAGGAAGTCTGCAAAAAATTATTATTGGTCAAGTGCAGTTTGTGGTCATAGCATCTGGTCTTTTGAAGTTGCTGTGTAAATGTAAAAAAATTGCTTTTGAGAATTGCAAGAAAATCCCTTACTATACTACTAATGTTTAATTAATATAATTATTTTATTAATATATATAATTATATAATTTTATTTTTAATTAAATTAATAATATTTAACTAATATCATAATTAAATAATTTAAATACCAAACTGAGAGCACCAACAGAAAATTTGAAATGTTGTTAATCCACAAAGATTTGATCAAACTCATCATTGTCTGTTTTACAGAAATATGACGCAGAGCTTTTTAAAATGGCCATGCCATGTCTGAGTGCCATAGCTGGTGCCATACCACCTGATTATGTTGACTCCAGCCCGGGCTCCGCATTAGTTAAGCAGGCCTCTGTGGATGCACAAGGCAACTTTGACCCCCAGCCTATTAGTACTGCAAAGTAAGTACCACTGAAACGCGCTGGCCATGTAACTCCATGTGGAAACCCTTTCATTTGACCTTTCTGTAGACTACACAGTATACTGTTTGTCTTTCAGCATCTCACTGCCTGAAAAGCTAGATTACATAGCAAGCAAGTTTGCTGAGCATTCCCATGAGAAATGGTCCTCTGAGAAGGTTGGACGTTGTTAAAACTCATCCCATTAATCTTGCAGGTTTTATTGTGCCACTAGATCTATTCTTCTGTTGAATTAGACAAAGCATGACTGCTTGTTTTATCTTGTATGGTGATAGATTGCTCTCGGCTGGACTGCGGGAGATAAAGTAGATGACAAAGCTAAAACTCATCCACTTCTGAAACCGTACAAAGCACTGAGTGAAAAGGTACACATAAAAACCAAATCACATTCTTCTGTATTGATTTTTTTCTCTAACACAAATGGCAGATTGAAAGGATGAATTTTAATCTATTTAAATTTGTCGCTTTGCATAGGAAAGGGAGACTTACCGCTATCCTGTAAAAGAGACTCTGAAGAGCATGTTGGCAATGGGATGGAACATTGAGAGGACCAAAGAAGGAGAGGCCATGTTCCAGCAAAGGGAAACAGAAAAACAGCGCAAGACATCAGAATCCTCTCAGGTAATATTAGATAGCATGAAGGCGTTTTTTGTATTGTCTGTCAACAAATCAAAGCATTTAGCACATTGTGGTGCCTCTTCTATGCTTTACAGGGCGAGTTTATTCCAGCCCCACAAGATTTAGAAAATGTTATTCTATCAAGAGAACTTCAGGCAAGTGGTTACAAGCAATGCATATTTCAGTTGCACTTTATTTTAAGGTGTCCTTGTTACAGTTTAATCAAACATTTAAGTACTGAGTAATATAATTAACTACATGTACTTACTATATGGTAAGGGTTAGGATTAGGGGTTGGCTTGCATTTAATTATGCATAATATATTGATATTATATTTGGTATTATTGATATAGTTTATGTAATGTGTAACAAGGACATACCTATAATTCATGTATTGTGTGTTAAATCTGTATTTTCACTGAAATCCTTTAAACAGGCAATGGTTGAAACAGTTGCAGAAAATTACCACAACATTTGGGCAAAGAAGAAGAAAAAGGAACTTGACAGTAAAGGTGAAGCTTTTCTCCTGGAAAAAGTCTGTTTGACTCAATCCTGTCTAAGCTGTCCCAGATGCATTGATTCACTGTGTGTTGTCATCGAAAAGGAGGAGGAAGTCATTCATTGTTGGTACCCTATGACACATTGACGGCAAAGGAGAAGTACAGAGATCGAGAGAAGGCCCAGGAACTCTTTAAATTCCTGCAGGTCAATGGATATGCCATCAGCAGGTCAGTGTTTTCTCAAAACTGTTCTGAATTTGTAAATTCCTACAATTTTGGTACTGTGTTGATTTCTAGTCTGGGACTTGAAACAAAGCCGGAACCACTATACTACAGGATATTTGCAACAGTTTGTGATCTCTTTATTAACCTTTTTTCCCTGTGTGTACACAGAGGTCTGAAGGACATGGAGCAGGATTCCTCTTCTATGGAAAAGAGGATTGCCTACAAGTTCCTTAAGAGGCTTTTGAATTATGTAGATTCTGCGCAGGAGTTTATCGCCCATCTTGGTGAGAAAAAAAGGATGAATATCAGATAAATGAATTGATAGAAAATGTAAAATGTTAAGCAGTTGTTTTCTCTGCCTGCTTTTTTTTTAGAGGCAATGGCTACCAGTGGGAAGACAGAAAAATCTCCCCATGATCAAGAAATCAAGTTTTTTGCTAAGGTAGCGTTCGGTTTTCAAGCCAATACTTTCTTACACAGAACAATTTAATATTCCACTGAAGTTAAAGCCCAGGTTTTAAAAAGGTTTTCTCTTGATTGCATACAATGTAGGTTCTGCTGCCCGTAATAGACCAGTACTTCAAAAACCACTGTTTGTACTTCCTATCATCTCCCAACATCAGCCTGAGCAGCAGTGGCTATGCATCCAACAAAGAGAAGGAGATGATCACCAGGTGCTGCTGTTACAATATAGCCAAATTCTCTTAATATTATGCAGTTATTTGATATGTATTTATATTGTATAGTGTATAAGTGCATGCTGAAAAAATAGAATAATTCTTAATTAGCTAACTTTCAGCATATAATTCTGAATTACAGAAATGTCGGGAATGGTTTTTTTTTAATTAGAATAAAATGAAAACTAAAAGACTTTCAAATCACATAAGTTGTTTTCATTTTATTCAAATTTTAAAAAACGTCCAAACTTTTTTGGAACTTTCCGTTATATATAGGATGTGTCAGAATTCCTATTCCTTCAATGTATATACAGAATTCAGTGAAGTACGGACTTTTCAACTATTCATAAGGTGGAACATTTTAAAGGAGCCATTGAGTTTGGAGTTCTCTGACATTGTTTTTCATATTTCCTGCATATTCGAATGCAAATATTGTTTTAAGTACATTGATACTAACTTGGATCATTCTTCCTTAGTCTATTCTGTAAGCTGGCAGCCCTTGTCAGACATAGAATATCACTCTTTGGTAAGAATTCTCAAGCGTATTCAAATGGTTTTTATTCCTGAGCTTCATTTTGCCTAACAAACCTCATTCCACAGTTTTAAGACTCTTTGTTCTTTCAGGAAGTGACTCCACCACCATGGTGAGCTGTTTGCACATACTGTCACGCTCACTGGACTTCAGGTAGAGAGCAAAATCTCATTGAAACCTGAATCACTGACCAGCTAATGGTGGTTAAGGTTTCAGTGGTATTGATCTGATTCTGTTATGACTCTTAGGACTGTAATGAAGTCTGGGTCAGAGCTGGTGAAGGCTGGTGTCAGGACGTTCTTTGAGAACGCAGCAGAAGACCTGGAGAAGACACTGGAGAACTTGAAGCTGGGGAAGTTGGGTCAATCTCGCACCCAGATGAAGGGCGTTACCCAGATTATCAGCTACACCTCAGTGGCCCTGCTGCCCATCTTGACGGTTCTCTTTCAGCATATCACCCAACACCAGTTTGGACTAGAGCTGCTATGTGAGTTAGCTGTTCTTTGACCTACATTGTGATGTTTGTTTTCACTAGTCGATTCTTAACATATCTCATGATGAGAAACTAATGTAATAAAGAAAAAAATCATAGTGACTTAACATCTTATAAAGTCATAATTGTCATTATTAACTCTTAAATAAATAATTATGGGAAAGTTTCTTATCTCTATATTCTGATAATTTTATGCTTAGTCATTATTATGGGAAACATTCTCAATTTAATGAGGTGCTAAGTGATAATTATAGACATGCTGACTTCCAGAACTGATATTTATTACTGATTGCCACAGAAATGGGATAAACAGGAAACAGGAATTCTCATAGAAAATGAATTGTAAATGTTTGTGTAAGCACACCATTTGCAATAGTTACTTTTTTCAGTCTATCTGTATCCAAATTGTCTTAAAATGATCTCATACGTCATATTTTCATAGAATATATTAGATATTGAAAAGTACTGAAATAATATTTAATGTAAGGAACCAGATTGGTAAGAAGTTGGATTTCCATGCCTACTTCAGTATGCCATATACTTGCTTATTAAATTAGGATGTTCCTCAAAATAATTGCATTTGTATGTTTCAGTGGATGACATTCAGCTGTCTTGCTACCGCATCCTGACCAGCCTCTACTCTTTGGGCACTGGAAAGAACATCTATGTGGAAAAGTACAAAAAACATTACTGAAGGAACTTTTGGTTTTGTTCTCTGTCCGTTTCTTCATGAAACTGAGACGACTATGTTGGGTTTTTACAGACAGCTTCCAGTTTTGGGTGAATGTTTATCCACACTGGTTGGAGCCATGCCTGTTGCCTTCTTGGAATCCAGTCTAAATATGCACAACCCCCAATCTGTCTTCAACACCAAGACACCAAGAGAACGAGCTAGTGAGTATATTTGGCATTATATTTGGTGAGAAACCATATAATGAAAATATGGTCCATTAGCACCACATCGCTGCTTTAATGCTGAATCATTTTACAGTTTTGAGCATGCCAGACACTGTGGATGAGATGTGTCCAGAGATGCCCCATCTGGACGGCCTAATGAAGGACATTGGCGAAATCTCTGAATCCGGAGCACGCTACTCAGAGATGCCACAGGTCATCGAGGTCATCCTGCCAATGTTGTGTAACTACCTGTCTTATTGGTGGGAAAAAGGCCCTGAAAACTCCCCAGTTGATACTAACTGCTGCACAACTGTCACATCTGAGCATCTCAGCCTAATCCTGGGCAACATCCTTAAGATTCTCAATAACAACCTTGGCATTGAAAATGCCCCTTGGATGAAAAGACTTGCAGGTGAGGGTGAACTTGAACTGGTAGTGATTAGCGTGCTTTGATACAGGATGATTGTAATGCCTTCTCGAATATATTTTTTCTATGTAGTATACTCCCAGCCTATCATTAGCAAGGCAAGCCCAGATCTTCTTAGAACACACTTTCTGCCTACGCTGGAGAAACTGAAGAAGAAAACAGTGAAGGTAGTGGCTGAAGAGGAGCTGCTGAGGGCTGAAAGCAGGGCAGACACACAGGAAGCTGAACTGCAGATCCTGGATGAGTTTGCTGTTCTCTGCAGGGATCTGTATGCTTTCTATCCAATGCTCATTCGTTATGTGGACAACAACAGGTACTATACCACGATCTGAGATAAAGCTGCCTGCTAACTTTAATTTTGATGCCCACTGCAAAAGCAATTAACCCACTATATCCGAGAAATTAGGTTTAATTGCTGCTAAAAACACACAATCTATGGTGCTATCTACAGAGATAAGTTCATTGCACTTTTGTTAATAAGTTGATTTGACTTTTGACTAGATCCAAATGGCTGAAGCAACCAGATGCAGATTCAACTGAACTTTTTAAAATGGTGTCAGAGATTTTCATCCTTTGGTGTAAATCTCATGTAAGTGTCTCATGTCTCCAAACAACATTTTCAAGAATTTGCAATTATTTTTAAGATTTCCAGAGCATGTTTCTGCTCTTTGTTCGTAGAACTTTAAAAGGGAAGAGCAAAATTTTGTGGTGCAAAATGAAATAAACAACTTGGCATTCCTAACTGGAGACAGCAAGACAAAGATGTCAAAAGTAAGTTTGATATTATTAAGTAATTGCTAGTAATTTATTAGACCCAAAAGCTCTGAGCTAATTACCTAGCCTAAAAGGCATAATAAGAGCTACATGCATATGTTTAATGTGGGATATATTGCTTTGTAAAATCAGTCTGGAGGTCAGGACCAAGAAAGAAGAGGAAAAAGGAGAAGAGGAGAGTTGTACTCCATCCAGACTTCCCTTATCGTAGCAGCTCATAAGAAGATGTTGCCCATTGGTCTGAACATGTGCACTCCTGGCGACCAGGAGCTCATTTCCTTTGCCAAGATCCGTTATAGTCTGGTGTGTGTATTTCTTGTTGCTTTAACTATGTTTTATTGGAGATTTACTGAACAAACTCCTAACAATTTCTCTGTTTAACAGAAAGACACAGATGATGAGGTTAAGGATTACCTTAGGAAGAACCTCCATCTTCAGGAGAAGGTCTGGAGAAGCAAATCACTACCTAACATTCATGATTAGATGCTAAAGAGTTGACATTGGCTTGGTTTCTTGTGCCATCACAGTCAGCAGATCCAGCAGTGCAGTGGCAGATTAACCTCTACAGAGATGTTGTGGTGAGGAATGAGGAACCTCCAGACCCAGAGCAAAATGTGGAGAGAGTTCAGGCCATCTCCGCTGCTGTATACAACCTTGAACAGGTACACCAGGCTAAAAAATTAAAATGACTTGTGATATGTACTGTATGCCTATACACGTTATTTATTAGTTAATACTTCCAAATGAAGCTCAATTTGTTCAAGACCCAACAATAAGCAAGAAAAAGCATTCATTTCTGTGATTAATATTTGTAATTTAACACATTAAGGATCATTAATGCAACATAATCTTTTCACTTTCTGAAATAGCTAGGCTAATGTCTTTTCTCTACATCCTTTGGATAGAGTATATGATCACAGGTTTCATTTTTTAGGTTCAATAAATAAGAAATTACTATAATATTTTTAATGTTTTGTAATGGTTAATAACTGTATATAATTCCTCCCATTCATAGTTAGGACTAGTAAGTAAAAAAGATTCCATTAAACAAATATATTTAATGTTTGTAATAAATACTGAATTTATGTTGTTTCTACATCAGTTTGTGAAAATATATTTATAATTACAAATTTTAATATTTAATTTATCACAATTAATCACATTTAATTGTGATTTGTTTACCAAAGATTTTACAGCTTCTTGATTTTATTTAGCTTCTTGTTGTGGACAGCCTTTTTTTTGTCTTAAACAGCGAGTAGACTAACACTTTTTATTTTATATATTTTACTCTCAGGTTGAGCAGCCACTGAGGAACAAGAAGATGGTGTTTCAAAAGCTGCTGTCAAAGCAAAGAAAGCGTGCCGTGGTGGCCTGTTTCCGCATGGCTCCACTCTACAACTTACCAAGGTATATCTTTGAAAGCCTTTAAATTTCAATTGCAGCTTTGCAATATTCATTCACAGCATTCAGCTTTAAAATAGACTGACTCAATAGGAACTTCTGAAAGTTTCCTTGATAGCTACTGTATTCCTTCCTTCCAAATGCATCTAAACTCCCTCTATCTTGTTTAAATGTGCTGCTAAGTGTTTTACTTGGTGCTTTTCAGTGCTCCTTTCTTCCTTCCCCCTAAAACCTGTCCCTTTCTGTTGTCTCCATAACACACTTCAGATACAAAAATAATAATTACTTCCTGAATGGCTATCGGTACGTTTGGCTGGAAAAGGTGTACCATACCTCCAGCTTTGACCGTCTGTTCTCCATGCTAACGGTAATGTGAGACTAAGAGAACTCATGATCCCAGCCTCCTCCTCCTCTTCCATTCTCCAAGCTAAGGGCTGAGCACAAGCATACAGTTAGCGCCGCCATTCTGAATGGTCACCTTCATATTTTTTGCCGGGTCTCTTTGTTTTATATAGCGACGGGAACTTTCAGGGTGGGTGGAAGGTTCTTGACCTCAGCAGTGATCATTTAAATGGTAGCTTTCATGGACTTCCTCATTAAGGTGACCAGTCAGATGAGGCCATGGACTGTACATCTTCCTCTCACACCACAGAATGCACCTCCTTCCTTCATCTTCCTCTTAACCTCCCTCTCCCCCCCACTCTTCAGGCATCGCTCAATTAACCTCTTCCTCAGTGGCTATCAGAGACTTTGGATAGAGGCAGAGGAGTACTCCTTTGAGGAGAAGCTAGTGCAGGACCTGGCAGTAAGTACCGGGCTGGCATCAGCGCTGCCCCGTGTGCTGTGTGTGCCCGCTGGTGCCTTCTCGGCGGCCGAATGCTCTGCGGCCTGCACCGTGCCCGCTAAGGCGCGGGAGCACGTCTCTGCCTGCCTCATGTACTCATCCTGGCCTGTGTTCAGCTCTGCTGGTTACGTGACACACTACCGACCGAGGCACAGCAGCCAAGGCATGCATGACTTTCGGCTGAGCCTCAGTTCCCGCCATCTCACTAGAAAAGCAGTCCGTTTCAGCACAGCCGCGGTAAGAGGAGCGGACGTTCCCTGCGATGCTCCGCTTTGTTCTTTGGGTGTCGTCTTTCTTTCGTAAGTCTCATTTGTTGTGAGAGTCGGTGGCATGCTCACCTCATGTAGAGATCATGTGTCGGCTGAAGTTCAATCGTCCCGCCTGATTTGCACTTCATAATAAAGAATATATTAATTAATGTGCGGGAATTATTTTGAGTAGTGATTAAATATTTAATTGACTCTGGACTCAATTTTACTGTATTGTTATTAATGGTAAATACTGATAATTTGGCACTTATTCAAATCTTGTGAGGACACCCTTTTATTAATATTTATTTAATAATGAAAAAAATCTATTTGCAATAGTATGTAACACTTATTACACACTGCAAAGCCATTTTCATCAACGTGTCTCCATGTGATTTCGCATGTTTATCCTGAGTTGGTCATTGGTCTCTGTGTATATCTGGAGCATCTGATCAGACTCCAGTGACCATGCTCAGGCCAGTATGTCATCCCAACAAGTGCTTCTCAGCTGAGGTCCAGTGAATGTCCAAGATCCAACAAATTGAACCCAGTTGTGCTGCACACCTGATCCAAATGTAAACATTAAAATGGCTTCACGGGGCCTGAACAGAGAGACACTGATCTTGATTACATCTAAGTGTGTCTTTGTGTAAAATAACTGCATGTCTAATTTAAATCCAGAGCCTCTTGTTGCAAGATCAGAAAGCAAACTATTGGAGTCATAATGCTGAAAATGACTGGAATGAAACTAAATTGCAAAAAGTATGAAAATGTGTTTATTTCATATGTTTATTGTCATATCAGAGAGAACAGCTTTTAGTGTTTTAATGAGTTTTTTTGGTGTATGGCTTGATTTGGAATACTGTAGATGTTTTTTGCTTCGGGCTGTGCACCATTGAGAATTGGGAATTTAGCTCCTAAATTTAAACAGGAAGCAGAAATGTATTTGTAATTTGAATTAAAGGAACTATAATTTAACTGAATTAAAATGAGTTCAAAGAAATGCAAAGTAGTTTTTAATACATTTCATTTATTCGGTATGAACTACCCATAAACAAGTTATCATACATGCAACGTATGAGATATTTACAGAAACATTAGATGATAATTTTGATGTATGCTTTATTTTCCAGAATGCAATAATTAATCTCTTTAAGCAGTTTGTAAGATTTCTGCTAGTAATATTTTGCTGTTATTAAGTGTTAGCTACTGTAATTTCTTTTTATTGCATTTCAGTTGTTTCCTTTACTTGTAGTTCCAATTCATCATCCTATGGGACAAGGCCAACTGAATTCAAATTTACACTTAAATGAAAGGGAGCCAATTCTTAAATTCTGAACTTAGCCCAGCCCTGGTAATAAGGTAGATGAGCATGGTTTAAGTGAAAGGGTGATTGCAATGTCAGAGTTTGTTTGTGCATCATTATTTGGTTTGTAAACAAATTTTTATAAAACCAAAGGTTTTCTACAAAACCAAGGTCTATAAAATTAGACTTCTGACTATAGCCAAAAAACAAAATGTAGGGAACAAATAAAGTTATAGAGAAAAAGAATGTTGGTGATCAACAGATTGTGGGGAAAGTCTTTATAACTTCAATGGCTCTTCCTTCAGAAAACTCCCATGACTGTGGTAGAGGAAGAAGAGGAAGAACAAGCTGAAGTTCAGCCAGACCCTCTTCATCAGCTCATCCTTCACTTCAGTCACAATGCTCTGACGGAGAGAAGGTGGCATTTTCATATAGAAGTACAAAGAAGTACATAATTACATTAACTTTTCAATGATAAATAAACAACTGACTCCTTTTGTTTTGCAGTTTTCTAGAAGAGGATCCTCTTTACATTGCATATGCTGACATGATGGCAAAGGTCAGCTATATTTAATTAAATGATATTGTTAACAATTTATATTGTAAACTGAGTTTCAGTTGAATCAATATTTTTATTTACAGAGTTGTGCTGAGAATGAGGAAGAAGAAGAGGAAGAGGAAGGAAAAGAAAAAACTTTTGAGGTATCAAAATTATGTTTTTTAATTAAAGTAGCAAAAACTAAATCTTAATGAAAACAATGCATGTGTAATGGACTGTAGGCAGTGTAAATTTCAACACTTTTGTTGACTCTTACAGGAAAAAGAAATGGAGAAGCAGAAGATTCTGTACCAGCAGGCCAGACTTCACGCTCGCGGGGCTGCTGAGATGGTGCTACAGATGATCAGTGCCAGTAAAGGTACATGTCTTTATTTCTGCTCTCTCTAAAGTCCTAATGCACTGTATTCCCTAAAGCAATATTTTTTTGCTTGCAGGCCGACTTGGTCCAATGGTGACTGGCACCCTTAAACTAGGCATTTCAATCCTAAATGGAGGCAACGTTCTTGTCCAGCAGGTAAAGAACTTGACTGGGCAAATGTTGGCGCTGTCTCACAAAGGGATACTGAGCTCAGAAAATGTGTTAAAAATGCTTTAAAATTTCTTTAGAAAATGCTGGATTATTTGAAGGAAAAACGAGATGCAGGCTTCTTTAAAAGTTTATCTGGACTAATGATGTCTTGCAGGTGGGTGTGAACAGTTTTGTGTTTATTATCCATTTTGCCCTACGGTAATTATTAATTGTGACTCTGTATCTCTGGCAGTGTGCTGGATTTAAATGCATTTGAAAGGCAAAATAAGGCAGAGAGTCTTGGAATGGTGACTGAAGAGGGGTCAAGTAAGCCAAGAAGCTTTATTCATCTCTATCTTAGCTCTTTTTAATGAGTACTGTGATTAATTAGTTGATGTATTTGATAACAGCATCTGCATTATATCTCTCCTGCCATTAGACTACAAAACACAAGTTGTGTTTATATACTGTATATGCAGAGTATATTAGTTTTGTTTAAGTACTGTATAGCTTTGGAAGTGCTATCAGTTTCAGTTCTTCTTTTGGCAGTTATTGCACTCTGAACTTTGTGAAGTGCACTGTTAATAATGTGTGTACATGGATACACTGCAACAGTGGAAGTTGCAGTATTCTCCACACTGTCCGCACTGTCAATTGTCTATGGGATGCCATTAACATTAAATGTTTTACTGTCCAGTAATTAAAGGGCTTCATCTTCAAAGGTGAAATGAATGACCACAGTGGTGTGATTATGCTATGCACAACAAAAATACTGTAATTAGGACACACTTCATACATTGAAGTAAAATATGTAAAAAAAATAATAATAATAATATATTAATATTATGTTGCTAAAAGTATTTCTGACAGGGATGAGGTTTTTTTTCATTGTTTGGTTTGCTTGATTTACCCCTAAATAAAAATTTATTAGAATTTTGCTAAATAAAATTCTGACAGATTTAAGGTGAATGTGAGCCTTTTCCAAACATTTGGTTTGCTTGATTCACCCCGAAATGGGAAAAGAATTGCTTTGGTACCTAATTTTTTAACCAAGTACCCAAGTATACTGTGATCTATGGAGCCCCTTTGGTAATGTTTGTGTGTAACGGGTGCGTGCATAATCCAAACACGAAAGGAGACGCAAAAACGATTTAACACATTTAATTGTAACCAGGATCAAAGAGGCAGCAAAACACAAATCACGGCCAAAATGATAATGAAAAAAACTGATACACAGGAATCAACTTAAGAATGGAAGACAATCAACGTAAATGAGCTAGACACACTTAGCTTAGACAAAACTAGGTCACTAAGGTAAAACACAGAGCACATTGGAAGTGACATCCAAACATGCAACATTTTGCCCCCTCCCGGGAAGGCGTGGCCTCACGCCATAACAGTACCAACTGAGGGGGGAGGGCAGGGGGTTTGGGGAGGGCGTTGTACAGGAGAGTGGACAACACAAAACAAAAAAAATAAAGTCCAAGGTAGAGTGGAAGGTGGGAGGATCCAGGGAGGATCCTGGAGCAAGAGGAGCCAGATGTTAGCTCAGAGACCAGCCATAATGAGGCCCCAGGTGCTATGGTTGAGGAAGGGCTGACGACACCAGAGGCCCAACTGACGGAGATAACGCATATGGAAAGGGACCCCAGGATGGAGCCAAGCAGACAGAGAGCCAGGGTGACACGGAGGATCCGGAGGGCCAAGGCGGAGCTGCAGGCTCAGGCGACCGAGGCAGAGGCGGGGATCCAGAGGACCGCTGCAGAGCCAGAGCGACTGAGGGAGGACAAAGGTGGATACGGAGGGAAGAAGGAGCCTGACAGAGCCAGAGGGATGGATTGATGAGGCGAAGCCAGAGGAGTGGAGTCCTGAGGCGTAGGATGGTTGATGACTGACCAAGGTGGAGCTATAGGAACGAGGGAGCCCAGTGGAGCTGGTGGGCCGACGGACAACGGTGGAGATGAGGGAGCTAGGAATCAAGGCGGAGCTGATGGGTCGAAGGACCGAGGTAGAGTCCAGGGCTCGATGGCTGAAGGCGGAGACAGAGGATTCTCACGCCTGAGCAGGGCTGGAGACTGGATGACCCGAGGTGGTTCGGCGCTGACTGAGGGTGAGCTGAGGGGCTGACAAGAACAAGTGGAGATGAGGCGAAGGAATTGACTGGCATGAGAGGCAGCGGAAGAGGGAGGCTGGGGAATGTGGACGGGGCTTTCCTCCAAGCCCTCGATCTCCACCAACACTCCCTCGGGGATGGACGATGTTGCCGGCTCACGCACTTAGTCAGACACTACTGCCTCAGGCTGTGTGGTGATGAGTTGCTCAGTTGCGGCAGGCTCTGGCTCTCTGTCTGGCGTGGGCTCATCTCCGTTATCGCTGTTACTGGTGGTGGGCTGGTCTCTGGATGTGGTGAAATGGGGTTGGCGGTGAAATCATTCTCTGTAGAGCTGACAGTGAACGCTGAATTGTTATGTGCCAACACCCATTCCAGAAATGTGGCAAAGTTTTCCTTGGGACCGGCCACTGGGACACGTGCCTTTGACCACTCGCTCAATCCTCAGTGGAAGAAAACGCAGAGCGAGAGGTCTTGATAATTCATTAGGCACGCAAACCTCTAGGAAGTCCCTGCTCCAGGAGAAGGAGTTAGGGAGGGTCCATAGGAAGGGGGGAAAAATAACGGTCCGTTATTCTGTTAAGGATGAGTGTATAATCCAAACAAGAAAGGAGATGTAAGAACAATTTAACACATTTAATTGTAACCAGGATCAAAGAGGCAACAAAACACACATCACATCTAGCTGATAACAAAAACTGAGGGATCAACTTAATAAGGGAAGACAATCAACGTAAATGAGGTCACAGGGGAAAAACACAGAGCCCATGGGAAGTGACAACAACATCCAACTACTATTTTTGTGAGAGAACGCAAATATCTTTGTGAGAGAAAGCAAGATTAGAAAAGCATTTTCTCCTTCCACCCTGAATTTTTTCCATCTACCCCATATTTTCTCCTACGTCATGTCCATTAAGGGGCTCCATAGTAATCTCTGTTTTAGGCCTATTTATTTATTTAGTTATTTAAATTTTCATGGTTCTGATTACTGAGCACAGTAATAAGAATCATCCCATAGTTTTTTATTAAAATTATATAACTATCCATGTATTAATATTGTACACAGTGTGTACAGAAAGTATTTAGACCCCCTTAAATTTAGCTCAAATCATTTAAGTTAATTTTTGTTCCTCACTAATGTACACACAGCACCCCATATTGACAGAAAAACACAGAATTGTTGACCTTTTTCACATTTATTAAAAAAGAAAAACTGAAATATCACATGGTCTTAAGTATTCAGACCCTTTGCTCAGTATTTAGTAGAAGCACCCTTTTGATCTAATACAGCCATGAGTGTTTTTGGGAGAGATGCAACAAGTTTTTCACACCTGGATTTTGGGATTAGCCCCGTCTGATGGAGGGCTGCAGTGATGGTTGACTTTCTACAACTTTCTCCCATCTCCCCACAGTGATCTTTGGGTTCTTCTTTACTTCTCTCACCAAGGCTCTTCTCCCCTGATAGCTCAGTTTGTGAGAACCTTAAGTGCAGAAGAAATGTTTTTGTAACCTTGGCCTGATCTGTGCCTTGCCACAATTCGGTCTCTGAGCTCCTCAGACAGTTCCTTTGACCTCATGATTCTCATTTGCTCTGACATGCATTGTGAGCTGTAAGGTCTTATATAGACAGGTGTGTGGCTTTCCTAATCAAGTCCAATCAATGTAATCGAACACAACTGGACTCAAATGAAGGTGTAGAACCATCTAAAGGATTATTAGAAGAAATGGGCAGCACCTGAGTTAAATATATGAGTGCCACAGCAAAGGGTCTGAATACTTAGGGTCATATGATATTTCAGTTTTTCTTTTTTAATAATTCTGCAAAAATGTCAAAAATTCTGTTTTTCTGTCAATATGGGGTGCTATGTGTACATTATTGAGAAAAAAAATCTTAAATGAATTTAGCAAATGGCTGCAGTATACTGTAATAAAGAGTGAAAAATTGAAGGGGGTACCCACTGCATTTAATTATTGAATTTTTAGCCTTACTGTAATTAGTACCTTTTTTATCAAACTTTTTTATAAAACACTTTTGAATTTGTGGTGAAATGTATAGAACCCAGATTTATAGAAACATGACATAGATATATTCTTGAAAGACTTGGTGAGCTTGTCCTACAGCCATAGCTTTTATTAGCCATGTTGCTGAATTTGATGGGATCAGATATATGAAAGGCAACCGACATCAAGTATGATACAGAACATGACTAAAACCCCTGCACTGGAAATAATACTAACACCTTTAACTATTGATTTTGCTGAATGACCCTATACTCACAACGTTACAAATAAAGCCTTGTCCGAACCTAGTGAATAATCTGATGTATATGTGTTACACAGTATGTGTTTCTGCTTCAGTCTCATTGTTATGGATTGCATCTAAAGAAAAACAAGAGGTCTTACATTCCATGAAACACGTCAAAACTCTGTCTACATCTGTAACTGCATGTCCATCCTCTCACTAAAAGTTCAATGACTCTTCTTATTTCTTTCTAAAATTCAGTCTTTCTCCATTTGCTTATGTCTGCTCTCTTTGTTTGTTTTCCATCATTTTATACTGGATTGCAGTCAACGTGAGAGAGCGCGGTAAATATAGTTTAGCTACTCATTTCGCAATTCTGTACCCTGGCATGTCGCAATTTCTCCAAACTTTTTCCTCTCCTCTGCTGTTGGTGATATGAATGCACTACTCTTCAGGGCTGGCTTGTAGAGACTAATGCATGCTGACACAGAATTAAGACAGAACTAAGACTAAAGCCAGGCTCATTTATCTAACCGAATTTTACTAAGCCAGTTCACTAAATGGGAACATTTTGTCTTCCATGTGAACGTTACGAATCATCTGTACTCAGCGTTAAAAAAAAATGTTCAAACAGGTGTACACTCAGCTAAAGATTATACCACAGCTACAAAATGAGCAAAGAGCTTTGCCATGCTGTGAATCTGGGGCTATTTCACAAAGCTGGTTTCTTACAATGACTAACTTTCACAAGTATGACTTTGTGTACATTATGATACAGCAGAATCTCCTTTTTATGTGTGCAGTATTAAATCGTTAAAACTATGTCATGTATTTCTGTCAAGTATTTCTGTACACCGTTCTTGTGAAAGTTACCTCACTAACCAAGCTTCTTGAAATATCTGTCATTTCTGTGTATTAATCGACAAGCTTTTCTTTTTCCAGTCAGTTCTTGGGATGCAGTTGCGAGCCTGCAATCTAAAGCTCTTCATCCTAAGTGAAGCAAGCTCCCCAAAAAATGTGCTAGTTACCTGCTTGCTTGAGACTGATGTAAATTTGTCATCTAGTTTGGCCATAAAAATACGGCCCATGAATAATTGCAATTCCCTGTTATGTTTTAAGGTTCAAAAGTACTGCAAAATGATGACTTTACAAAGGATCTATTCAGGTTTTTGCAACTTCTATGCGAGGGGCACAATAATGGTAAGACTGAAGGAAAACAATGATTTGCAAGTACTACCAATGAATCAAGAATTTAGATTTAACAGAAAACCTACCTATTTAGCTATGCTTCAATGCCTATTTCTTACTTGCTCTTATTTGCTGTTTGCATTTTAATTCCCTCAACAGATTTCCAAAACTTCTTGCGGACCCAGACTGGAAACACTACTACAGTCAACATCATCATTAGCACTGTGGATTACCTACTACGTCTACAGGTAACTCACATTAAATACATATGTAGATGTATTATATAGCTCTTCTCAACATCAGTCTTCTGTAACGGTTGAACTCGTTTTCACCACCAGGAATCTATCAGTGATTTCTACTGGTATTACTCTGGGAAAGATGTTATGGATGAGGGTGGGCAACTTAACTTTTCCAAAGCTTTGGCAGTAGCCAAACAAATCTTTAACTCACTCACCGAGTACATTCAGGTAAAGCTTGTACTATACACTGATACACTACATTAGAGTTCAGTGGATGTCTGTTTATTTCATAATACTGTAATTTCTCGTTTTAGGGCCCTTGTATAGGCAATCAACAAAGTTTGGCACACAGCAGGTTGTGGGATGCAGTGGTCGGGTTCCTGCATGTTTTCGCCAACATGCAAATGAAACTGTCACAGGTAACCAGTCAGGCCACTGTTAATGTGTAGCAATGTGTTACCATATGATGCCTCTCAACATGAGTGTCATTTGTTTTAGGATTCTAGTCAAATCGAGTTATTGAAAGAGCTGATGGATTTGCAGAAAGATATGGTGGTCATGATGTTATCTCTTCTGGAAGGTAAGGGTTGTTGTTTTTTTAAACAATTAGGTGCAAGACTTGTAATGGTTAATGCATTGACTGCATGTTACAGGTAATGTGGTGAATGGAACTATTGGCAAGCAGATGGTTGACACGTTAGTAGAGTCCTCCAGCAATGTGGAAATGATCCTCAAGTTCTTTGACATGTTCCTCAAACTGAAGGATCTCACTACGTCTGATAACTTCAAGGAGTATGACCCAGATTGCAAAGGCGTTATATCCAAAAAGGAGTTCCAGAAGTCTATGGATAGCCAAAAGCAATACACACAGTCTGAGATCGAGTTTCTCCTCTCATGTGTGGAGGCAGACGAAAATGATATGTTCAGCTACAAGGAGTTTGTGGAACGCTTCCATGAACCAGCCAAAGACATTGGTTTCAACGTGGCTGTGCTTCTTACTAACCTATCAGAGCACATGCCTCACGACTCACGTCTGTCCACATTCTTAGACCTGGCTGAAAGCGTTCTCAGCTACTTTGAGCCATACCTGGGCCGTATTGAGATCATGGGGGGTGGCAAGAGGATCGAAAGGGTTTACTTTGAGATCAGCGAGTCTAGCAGAACACAGTGGGAAAAGCCTCAGGTCAAAGAGTCCAAACGGCAATTCATCTTCGATGTGGTCAACGAAGGCGGTGAGAGTGAGAAGATGGAGTTATTTGTGAACTTCTGTGAGGACACAATCTTTGAGATGCAGTTGGCCTCTCAGATCTCTGAGCCGGACGCTGCAGAAAGGCCTGAAGAGGAGGAAGACGAGGAGTTGCATAGTCTGCTTGAAGGATTGTCTGAAGAGGAAGACTCATCTCTTGAGTCCGCTTCTGCCTTCACTGCAGCCTGCGCTTCTGTGAAGAGCAGCATGTCTAATTTCCGTAAAATGCTGACATTTAAGAGCATGAAAAAACAGTTTAAGAAATTCAGGAAACTTACCATCAGGGAAATGATCACAGGGTTCTTCTCCTTCTTCTGGATGCTCTTCACCGGGTTCTTCAAAGGCATTTTCGGCATTATCTTTGGGTTCTTCCATATCATTTGGTCCTCCATGTTTGGAGGAGGTCTTGTGGAGGGTGCTAAAAACATGAAAGTGACGGATATCTTGGGTAACATGCCTGATCCAACACAGTTTGGGATCCATGGTGATGTAATGGAAGCAGAAAAAACTGAGAGCAGTGAGATGGTGGTGATGGCAGATATGGTGCAGATGACTGGTGCTGGTGCTGAGAAGCTGGAAACGGATACGATCATGGATTTACTTAATCCAGCTATGAAGAAGGAGGGGAAGCACGGGGCAGAACCTGGTCTGGGTGATGTCTGTGAAGTCCTGACAGAGTCTAGTGCCCCTGTTGAGAAAAAGAAGAGCCAGGTATCTATGTAGCTTAGTCTGCTATATTGAATTTAATGTGAATGAAAATGAGGCATAGCCATTTTTTACATTAGCATTTAAGGCCCTAAATCACATGTAATTTTCACAACTAATAAAACTTCTTATAAAGTTTTTTGAACACACATTTCAATTCAATTTTGAACACCCTGTATATCTACCACCTAGAGCCTTGCTTTGATCTCCTTCAAAACATAAATATAATGTTCTAATATCTAAGTTCTATTATTTTAGTATTTGAATCAACCATGTGACAACTGCAGATGTGTTTTGTGCAATTTGTAAATTTGACAAAGTATATTGTTTTTTTCCCTACACAGAAAGTAGCAGCAGAGAAGCCAGAATCCGAGCCAGAGAAAGCTGAGTAAGTTGACTAATTAGATGTTGCCTGATCATTTTTTTAATCAAAATGTTCTGACTTGGCAATGTTTTTAGCACTGAGAATCAGGAGAAAGAAGACAAGGCTAAGGAGGAAACTCCTGAGGAACCAGCAGCAGCAAAACCAGCTCCAAAAGCCAAACGTGGCTCAGCAAAGGAAGAAGCCCCAGCATTCATGGCAAGCTTCTTTGCAGGGCTTGAAGTCTACAAAGCCAAAATGCTGGTAAGAAAAGCTCCAGTCACATTTTTAATTCAACTTTGCACTGCAGGAAATTTTGTTTGAGTGGCCACGATGAAACATTAACATTATTTATTTTCTGTAGAACTACCTGGCTCGCAATTTCTACAACCTTCGTCTTCTGGCTTTGTTTGTGGCCTTCGCCATCAACTTCATCCTGCTGTTCTACAAGGTGTTTTGCAGATAACCTTTGTATTAAGTTTAAATGTGCTCATAAATGTGGCTATTTGGTCACCTATTTGGTTCTTGTATAGTTCCTCTCAAACGCTTTTGAATATTTCTGCTCACTAAAGGTGACTGGAGACTTCGATGAGGAGGAAGAGGAAGAGGGGTCCTGGGGTGGTGAAGAGGAGGAAGGTGATGAAGATGATGAAGGAATGGAGTACTTCATTCTTCAGGAGAGCACTGGCTACATGGCACCCACACTGACGTTCTTGGCTGTACTGCACACAGTCATCTCCTTACTCTGTGTCGTTGGATATTACTGCCTTAAGGTTTATCCCGATTCCGACTCTTTTGGTTAAATTCATCAGCATAGAGAATATTTCAAAGCCAGTGTTGATCTAACCTAGTTTTCTCTTTGCTGTAGGTTCCTTTAGTTGTGTTCAAACGGGAGAAGGAGATCGCCAGGAAGCTTGAGTTTGATGGTTTGTATATTACCGAGCAGCCGTCTGATGATGATATCAAAGGACAGTGGGATCGTTTGGTCATTGCAACTCCGTAAGAAACACTTTAGAAATTTTCTTTTGTTCAGTACCTTACGCTACATTTACAATACATTGTCAGTTTCACATATTATCTATATTGTATATTAATAAAAAATAAAAGTGTATGTACATTATCAACAGCCAAAAATTCACTCTGCAAAATAAAGACAATATAGACACTTTTCTTATAATTGATTTCAATATCAGTTTTAACTACCCACATGCTGTTTGTTAGTATAACATATACTTTGTAATTGATAAATCAACCCATCAGTTCTTTAGAGCATCCTTTGAGTACTTACAAACGTCCTTACCTGTCTTTCAGGTCCTTCCCTAACAATTACTGGGACAAATTTGTTAAGAGGAAGGTAAGCAAAATCACACAAAACTTGATGATGCTTGTATTCACTGTCTGCATATCTAATTTCCACCGTCCTCTGTAGGTCATCAATAAATATGGTGACTTGTATGGGGCCGAGCGTATAGCTGAGCTCCTGGGGCTGGATAAGAGTGCTCTGGACTTTGACCCCACTGAAGAGGCCGTGGTGAAGGAGGCCTCTCTGCTTTCCTGGTGAGCTGACGGGACATGAAAACATTTAGTTTGAAAGAGCTTTAAAGCATTCAGTCATGTTTTAATTTGAATTGCAGGTTGAGCTCAATTGATACCAAGTACCACATCTGGAAAATGGGGGTGGTGCTGACCGACAATGTGAGTATGGCTCAGATTTGAAAATATTATGAAGAATATCCAGTATCAAGACTATAACATTTTGTCTTTCATCTCCAGTCTTACCTCTACCTAATCTGGTACACTACCATGTCTATTCTGGGACATTACAATAACTTCTTCTTTGCCGCTCATTTGCTGGACATTGCCATGGGCTTCAAGACCTTGAGGACCATCCTGTCTTCTGTGACTCATAATGGCAAACAGGTAAATGTTCTCCAGCAGGGGGTGACTGTAGTACAGCTTTACACCAAGATACTGATGTGATGAAAGTATCTTCTTCATCTGAACAGCTGGTGTTGACCGTGGGCCTCCTGGCAGTTGTGGTCTACCTGTACACCGTAGTGGCTTTTAACTTTTTCCGCAAGTTCTACAACAAGAGCGAGGATGAGGACGCACCTGACATGAAGTGTGATGATATGATGACTGTGAGTTTAGCTTTTCATTTCGAAAAGAAGCTTGAAGGATATTTACTACGTTGTTTTCCATCTGGCTGTCATCTTTGACTTAAACTGACTACTTGCATGAATGCATTATTGCAAAAAACTACATTTTTTATTACCTTTACTTTCAGGAATGAATAATTTCTTCAATGAGAATGAATTGTTGTCAAGTCATATCTAATACTTAGGTGACCTAAATTTATTTTTTTTTATTTAATGAGAAAAATATCATTGATTGATCACCAAATCATCATATCAGAAAGATATAAATGTAAAGTTGTAAATGTATTAAAATAGAAAATGTACTAAAATTTGTATATTTTACAATATTATCAGTATCTTTTGTGTTTTTGATCAAATAAATGCAGCCTTGGTGAAAAAGCAATCTACAAGCCTCAAACTTTTGAAAAATAATATGTGTATAACAACTAAACTGCTTTGCTCGATAATTAAAAACTAAAACGAATCCTATGACTCCTCAGTGCTACCTGTTCCACATGTACGTGGGTGTGAGAGCTGGCGGTGGCATCGGTGATGAAATCGAGGACCCAGCCGGTGACCCGTACGAGCTCTACCGTATTCTGTTTGACATCACCTTCTTCTTCTTCGTCATCGTCATTCTGCTGGCCATCATTCAGGGTACTGCTTTACATGCCTGATCAAACTTTTTATAAGCCACGCTGAATAGCAACAAAACTACCCATCCCATCATAATCTCACAATCAATTCTGTGTACATTCAGAACACCAACATAATAGTAAACGCTTTCATTTTCAAACCAGGTTTGATCATTGATGCCTTCGGTGAGCTGAGAGACCAGCAGGAGCAGGTGAAAGAGGACATGGAGGTGAGCGCTTTCACATGTCCTTCACTTAAAGCGTAACAAGAGTCTGTACACAGTCTGTAATCGATTTAACTTTTTTTTTATCTTTGATGTAGACAAAATGCTTCATCTGTGGAATCGGGAATGACTATTTTGACAGAACTCCGCACGGCTTCGAGACCCATACCTTACAAGAGCACAATCTGGCTAACTATTTGTGAGTAAACATTGTAACATAAACATCCAATATGCAAAGTAAGACAAACTTTGCTTAGTTATAACGCTTCCTTTATTGACTAAAAGCATCTGAATATTCTAATATTCTTTTTTAACAGATTCTTCCTGATGTATCTTATCAACAAAGATGAGACTGAGTACACTGGTCAGGTAATCTACTAATCCAATTAAAACTACTGCCTTATTTATAAAATCAATATATTTAATAATTTTGGGGTCAGTAAAATATTGTACATATTTCTGAAAGAATTCTCTTCAAGACTGTGTTTATTTGACCAAAAATACAGTAAAACAGTAATATTGTTACACAAATAGTACAACAAAGATAACTGTTTTCTATTTATGTAGATTTTATGTCAAATGTAATACAGTGCTGCTCGTATGTTTAGATATAACAAAGAAAAAAGGATCATAAAAATGCTTTTTCAAATAACAGATGTTTACATGTACTCCACGACACAAAATAACAAATGGCTCAAAAGTTTACATACCCTTGAATCTTAATACCTGGATGGTCCACAACTTATTCAGTTAATGATGAGCTTTTTCAATTTAATGCATCCTTGCTACGTTAAAATATTTATAAAAAAATAATACTTATTTAGAAAAATGTATGATCCCAGACTTGTGAATTTTTGTGTATATTATTATATTTAATAAATGATATCTTATTATTATCCTTCTATTCCAGGAGTCGTATGTATGGAAGATGTATCAGGAGAGATGCTGGGATTTCTTCCCTGCTGGAGACTGTTTCAGGAAGCAATATGAGGACCAGCTGGGCTAGAGGACATGTTGTCCTCAGTCCTAATATTAGAGACCCTATACGAGATCCTAATATCCACATGGGTTTTAGGACCTTGTACAGGTTGGACGCAACATCCGAAACTAGCTCTTATCATATGCTGCTCACTAATTCACCCAATCAAAACAACCTCAATCGTTTCTACAACAGAAATGACCGCCACATACTGAGAACTCATTGTGATCGAGCCAAAAATGTGAACTCAAGTGAAACATTGAGAAAAAAAAACATGTAGCACACATTGCCAAATTAAGACACAAAGCCATGTTTGACTAAAAGAAACATGGGAAAATGCCTCATTTGCTTAACTCACAAATGCACACAAACTTGTGAGCTGTTGACATATGTTTTTAATGTTGAATGGACATCTACACAAATATGCACAAGAATACCTTCTTTGTATTCAACGAGTGCCAAACACAATTTCTGCCTGTTTAATGTAAAAACAAACAAAAAAAAAGACTATAAAGAATGTGCAAGGCCTTTAAGGACGGTAACCTGACTGGTGGAATGAGAAATATAACGATCATCTGCTTCAGTCCACTAGCTGTTTCTCATACAGAAAAGTGCCTTACGACAAGAGACTATGCAAAAATTTTGTTCCTGCTCGTATGTTTTGCTATTTGCAGTTTAGTTTAGCCTATAACTTAACGGTCTCACCTGGGTTAGTAGTTTTGTAGCTTTAGTTAACGTTTGTTCAGGAGTACAGATTACACTGCTTTTTTTAATGTTTGGTCAAGGTTAAATAACCGAAATCATGTCTGCCTGATCATTTATAACGTACGATTGCAAAACAATGGGAATCTACATACCAGGACAAAAACAATTACTGTTAATTACATAGAAGCCAATACACTAAACTGCTATTGTATGGCCATTTGTATGTATGTAGTAGCTTTGGTGATTTGCATTTGTTTTGAGCAGGGGGAATGAAAATAAAGTAGCTAATGCAATAAATCCAAGCTGGTCATAGCTGCTTTTAATCGGAGTCGAGTGATGAGTGAAAACTGTTACACTGCATTACATCACTTTTATGAGTAATACATTGATGAAGCATTTTATATTCCACATGACTGAATTAGTTTAGGCTATTATAAGAGTTAATGAAGTGTCGTGGTGAGATGTTCATGTCCCCACACAAGTAACGCTATGTCAGCATTAGCAAAGCTGCGTGTGCTGATTTAATCCACAGTAGTGTCAGTCAGTTTCTCTGGGATCAAGAGATCATGCTGTCCAGCCAGTCCTCCAGATCCTCTTCTGTCACTTCCTGTCTTGTAGGTTTAGCTTCACTTTCCACTTCTGACTTTGTCTCTTTCATATCAACCATTTGATCTTTTCTCTCTTCTTCTCCTGAACCTGTTGAGGTGATAAAAATCACATTTTTACATCAGGAACTACTTCACTTCGCAACTTCACTTGCGAACTTGCAAAAGCTACAAGACTGATAGCTTTTTAAACAAGTAGTTTAACTTAACTTAGTATCAGAAAGTACCTAAATACACAAAGTATTTCAGGGTTACATATAAATGTTTGTATAATACTTTCATTCTGCAATTATGGCATTTATCTGGAATTTTACAATAGATTATGTATGTATATATATATATATATATATATATATATATATACATACAGATACAGTGGAGGAAATGATTATTTGACCCCTTGCTGATTTTGTAAGTTTGTCCAATGACAAAGAAATGAAAAGTCTCAGAACAGTATAAATTTAATGGTAGGTTTATTTTATCAGTGAGCACAGACAGCACATCAGAAGGAAAATTGAAAAAATAACTTTAAATAAAAGATAGAAACTCATTTGCATTTCATTGAGAAAAATAAGTATTTGAACCATTAAGAGTTCTGGCTCCCACTGAGTGGTTAGACACTCCTGCTTAATTAAACACACCTGTCTTAACTAGTCACCTGTATAAAAGACACCTGTCCACAGAATCAATCAATCAAGCAGACTCCAAACTCTCCAACATGGGAAAGACCAAAGAGCTATCCAAGGATGTCAGAGACAAAATTGTAGACCAGCATACGGCTGGAACAGGCTACAAAACCATTAGCAAGAAGCTGGGAGAGAAGGTGACAACTGTTGGTGCAATTGTTAGAAAATGAAAGGAGCACAAAATGACCATCAATCGACCTTGCTCTGGGACTCCACGCAAGATCTCACCTCGTGGGGTGTCAATGATTCTGAGAAAGGTGAGAAATCATCTTAGAACTACACGGGAGGAGTTAGTTAATGACCTCAAAGCAGCTGGGACCACAATCACCAAGAAAACCATTAGAAACACATTACACCGCAATGGATCAAAATCCTGCAGTGCTCGCAAGGTTCCTCTGCTCAAGAAGGCACATGTGCAGGCCCGTCTGTTTGCCAGTGAACACCTGAATGATTCAGAGTGACTGGAAGAAGGTGCTGTGGTTAGATGAGACCTAAATTGAGCTCTCTGGCATTAACTGAACTCGCCGTGTTTGGAGGAAGAAAAATGCTGCCTATGACCCCAAAACACCGTCAAGCATGGAGGTGGAAACATTTTGCTTTGGGGGTGTTTTTCTGCTAAGGGCAAAGGACAACTTCACCACATCAACTGAAAAATGTATCATAAAATCCTGAACGACAACCACCTTCCCTCTGCCAGGAAACTGAAAATGGGTTGTGGATGGGTGTTCCAGCACGACAATGACCCAAAACATACAGCAAAGCCAA